>JAJPUD010000114.1:505220-716824 GCA_023553655.1 Myrmecobius fasciatus
TCTTTCCCCCCACCCCCCACCCCTAGATGACAGGTAATCTAATACATGCTAAATAGGATAAATTATATGACAAAAACAATACATGTATACATATCTATACAGTTATCTTACTGCACAAGAAACATCAGATCTAGAAAGAGAAGAAGAAAAAACAACCTAAGAAGGAAAACAAAATGCATGGAAATATTCACAGAAAGCGTTAAAATGCTATGTTGTGGTTCGCACTCAGTTCCCACAGGCCTCTCTCTGGATGTATATGACTATCTTCATCGCAGAACAACTGGTTTGAATCACATCATTGTTGAAGAGAACCATGTCCATCAAAATTGATCATCGTATAGTCTTGTTGCTGTGTATAATGTTCTCCTGGTTCTGCTGATTTCACTCAGCATCAGTTCATGCAAGTCTCTCCAGGCCTCTCTGAAGTCATCCTGCTGGCCGTTTCTTACATGTGGTTCTATAATAACTGAAAAGTGGAGGGAAGGAGCTTAGAGCTATATGTAGATTATTTAACATCATACAGATACAACTTGAAAGATCTAGGATGAGGAAGAAAATGGAAGGGGAAAGAGCAATCCAAATTTTTCCTTAATTACTAGCTGAGAGAAGACCAAAGTTCATTTATATCTTGACTCTGATATTGTATGATCATGGGCCAGTTAATCTTGCATGTGAGTTTCAGGCAATTCTCCAAGACTATAAATTCCAAACTGCTCAAAATCTGTCTTGGTGGAGGAGGTTCTTTCCCCCCCTCTCTACCCCACCTCAAATCAAGATTCTTAACTCATTAAACCACTTAACCTTAATGATTAGTCAGGAACATCAGACCTAATTAACAAAAAAATAAGTAGGCATGAAATGTATTTATATATATATATACATATATATATATATACAATGCACATGTACACACACATATGTGTATGTGTGTACCCACACATGTTCAAATATATATAAACTTCTGATGGAGTTTCATTTATCAAATCCTCACCTTAAATTGTTGACTGGCTTTTAAAAATAAGAGCAGACTACATCTTGACATATCTGGATAAATCATAGAGTACAGCAGATCTTAAAAGATTTTTAAAATACAAAAAAAAACACTGTTCAGCATTTAGCACATTAATAAATTACACTTCTATTGAAAATCTCCCCCAAAATTTTGAAAATCTGGAGGTAATTCAAATAACTTGAAATGTTTTCATATTAGAACATTACGTGGCTTTGTCAACGAGTATAAAAAAGAGGTAGTGTATGATGTTTCAAGTATAATAATAAATAACACTATTAGTTTCTGAGGTCAGACAAAGTACATCATATTTCAAATTCCAGATTATGTGGAGCATTCTAAAACCTGATTAAAGTTATACACATTAAAAATTATGATTATGCTTAGTTGTGCAAATGTATTATCAATATTCTTAGCTTAATTATACAGGAAAAAAGTATTTTCCACTCTTTTGTTCAACATCCTTGATTGAATTAAGTTCATTTATTCTTAGCCTGTAGTTGTTTGGATCTTTTCTGAAAGTAATTTCAAGCTGAGATTTTTAAAAATGTATTCATGCCAGACAAAAGGATTTGGGCACCATTTGCAAGGATATTCTTAGATGGAATGCCATCAAAAAATGATGACCTGATCTATCAGATAGGTGGCCATAATAAAGGCTGTCTTTTTTGCACAGAAAATGAAACATCTGACAATTCTGGCTACCATTAAACATGTTCAGAATCCAAATATGCAGATGGTTCATCAATTAAATAGACATCAGCAGGTTTGCCCAGACAAAGATCTAAAGCAACATCTTGTAACTCACTGCCAGATAATGTCTGCAACTTTTAATCTATGATATTTTCAATCTGCAGAGGCTTCATCACACCAGTGACAAATTTGGGATAAGTATAAGCATCTCATAACTTCTTAAGTAGTAATTGACATTCTCTTCCTGTTGTTTTGGGACTGATCTTCTGTGGCTTATAGCTGACATTTACAACTGATTCCTCCCTTCCTTTATCAGGTTTAAATTGGTCAGCAAACATTCTGATAACAGTTTTGCCAGTATCATTTTCCCTAGCTTCACTGTGATTTCTGAATGTGAAAATTCTCCATCAATGATTGCAAGCTCAAATTTGCTCAACTTTTTCTTCTTTCCTGGATATTTATACGTATATATATTTTCCACTTCTTCCTTAATTGCGATCTCAGCCACTTTAAAACCCAGTGATGCTTCTCTGAATTGTAAGATTTTTATAGGAACATAACCATTTAAGAAAATATTTGTACCTTCTCTTATGCTAAAAGACATTGTGACAATGCCATAAGCACTTGGATCTTCATACAAACAGCAGATGAATTCAGAGAGGTAATTTAAAACACTTAGATTATGCTCCACAACAATAATATGTCTTTTAGCATTTATAAGAGAAAGTATAATCATGGCAGTTTTTAGCTACTGCTTAATATCTAGGCAACTAGAAGGTTCAACAAACATGAAAATACGTGTTTTTTTTTTGTATGCAAACAACAGCATATATAAACCTTTGCAACTCTTTGTGAACATTTCATTCTTTGAAATGAGTTAAGTCAAACTGCTAACACACAATATCTTGTGACTTTGTTTTATCCTCCTGGTTCAAAATAGAACTCACAGTGGCCTTTGCAGCTTTGGGAATCTGGTCCACATATTGAAGTTTAAAAGTTGCTTTTAGTTATCTTCTAGAATCTTAGTGAAATAGTTTTGCAATTCAGATCCTCCAAAGTAAATCAAGATTTCTTGCCAATCTGGTGGATCAACATATTTTCTAGGGTTTGCTGTTTGCTTTCCTGCTGAAAGTTTCAAGACAGATGATTTTCCAATAATATTGGTTACAAATAATCCCAAAATTTCATTTGGACAAGGGATACCTTGTGAAGTTTGAAGGCACTGGCAAGTTATCAATGTGTTGTTTCTTTTTCTAGGTTGCTGAGTAAATTGACAATTGATAAAGTGCCAAAAGGGCATTTCTTATTACAAATACCAAAACCAAAGCAAGGTATTTCAGAAATCCATGCTATTTTGCTCTGTGGTATGACTTCTATGCATAGTTTTCCCATTCGCACTACTGGACAACTTTTTTTGTACTCCTGTCAGCATTTCTTTGGCTTACATTTGTTATGATTGACCATAGCAGTTCTTGTTAATTTGCCTACCATATTTGTCAGTGTAGACTTACAATACAGCCAGAAAGATGACTTTGTAAGCAAGGGAAGTAGAAACCCACATCTTCTGGAGGAAATCCTGCTCCAGGACTGGTGCCAGTAATGACTCAGAGGATGGGGACTCAGGCTATAGACTAACATGATAGTACCCACTCACAGCTTCCTGCACACCATAGAGACAGTGGGTTCAGAAGAGGGAGGAGGAGAAGGCTGGGGAGAGAGTGTACAGGCTGGTCCATAGCCTGCCAAAATGTATTCTTAATTATGCATTAATAAATGCTTGTTCACTGCTTGATTTACTGAGAATTCCAAACTAACAAAGGAAATCATTCCCACCAAAGCTAATCATGTCAAGTCACCTTGAAAAATTTCCTCTGCAATTAAAAAAAATTTTACACACAAATATTTCTTTTGTCTATGATAGTTTTGATCTTCTGTGAGCCTTCTTTGAATTTCCCAGTTGGTAGCTATTCTTCCCTCCCCATGTCTCCAAACATGATAGTTGAGAGACAAGAAGACCTAAATGCAAGAAGTTATGGATTAGTAAAAAGAACTAGTAGAATTCCATGTTTTACTAAAAGAATGAACTTCTATATTTGACCAAAAAAAGAATTCCTATATTTGGTCAAGGAAAATGTCCTCCAAACACCAGTGTTTAGTTAGTAACTAGGCAATAACATTTTGGGATTTTCTACTGTTTGTTACAAATGTCAAGCACAAAAGAAAATAGAAAATGGGAGAAAGAACTCTAGTTTTCTAAAAAACAGCAAAAAAGGAGCATTCATGGGAGTGAGGAAGGGTTACTGTAGCACCTGTCTGTCTCTATTCCTAACTCAGGTTATGAGTTAAATGCAAGTCTCAATGATAAATTATAAATCTATATTACACACTCATATATATATATGATATATATCATTTAAAGACAATATTATCATCAATGCATGAGTATGTAAAACATAGCAGACTGATTAATCATAACTCTTATCCTAACAGTATTAACTATCAGAAGTAATTCAAACTTAATCCTAGTCTTCACCAAATCACAAGGAAATGAATAAATGCTGGTTGAATTGGGTAGGGATATCAAAATTATTCTCACAATTGTTTGTATTCCTATATAAGATGATAATTGTAATTTCTAGAAACTTTATCATTAAATAGTAAGTTAAATGGAGTATACATAGACATATGGCATAGGTGTGAGTTGAGTATGATGGAATTATTTCAGAAAAATAAACTGAGCTGAGGAAGGGGGATGCAATAGGAGATGGAACAAGGGAGAAGAAGAATGAGAAAAATTATTTCATATAAAAGTGCAAAAAGAAGAACTTTTATAATAGAAAAGAAGATGGGAGGGGTGGTGAACACTGTTTTGGACCTTATTCTCATTGAAATTGGCTCAAAAAGCCAATTTTGGATAAAGTAAAAGCAAAAATAGATCTGATTAAATGAGTTAAACAAGAAAACTACATTTTGCTAAAAGAAAATGTCAAATGAGTTATAGAAGAAAATAGTAAAAAATATTATAGTGGAGGACTTCAACTTTCTGCTCTTAGAACTAGATAAATCTAACTATAAAATAAACAAGAAATTTTCTTTAAACAAGAAAGAAATTAAGTAGATAAAAAGAATTTTTTAAAAGTTAGGTATGATAAACCTCTGGGTAAAACTGAATGTGAATAGAAAGGAATATACCTTTTTCCCAACTGCAAATGGCATCTTCTCAAAAATTGACCATGTACAAGGGCATAAAAACCTCACAACCAAATGCAAAAAAGCAGAAATATTAAATTCATCCTTTTGGGATCATAATGCAATCAAATTACATTCAAAACATAAAAGTTACAGAGTTTGTGGAAACATAAACTAAAAAATTAATTGGAAACTAAATAATTCAATACAAAAGGATGAGTGGGTCAAAGAATAAATTACATTAACAATAATTTCATCAAGAAGAATAAATTTATGGGATGCAACCAAAGAAGTACTTAGGAGAAAATTTATATCTGTAAATCAATAAAATGAGAAAGAATAGATCAATGAGTTGGGCATGAAATTTACAAAACAAACAAGAAAACAAACAAGAAAAAACACAAATTAAAAATCCCCAATTAAATACCAAATTAGAAATCCCAAAGATCAAAGGAGAGGTTAATAAAATTGAAAGTAAGAAATTCATTAAACTAATAAATGATATTAGGAGCTGGTTTTGTTCTTTTTAAATAAAATAAACTATTGATTAATTTGAATTTTACAAAAAAGAAAAAGAAAACCAAATAACCAGTATAAAAAATGAAAAGGATGAATTGACCATTAATGATTAAGAAATCAAAGCAATTATTAGGAAATATTTTGCCTAATTATATACCAATAAATCTAGCAATTTAAGTGAAATGGATATTTACAAAATATAAATTTCTCAGATTAACAGAAGAGGGAAAAGAATACTTAAATAATCTTATCTTTGAAAAAGAAATTAAGCAATTCATGAATGAGCTTCTTAAGAAAAAAATCTCAAGGACCAGATGGATTTACAAGTGAATTATATCAAACTTTTAAGGAACAATTTCAAGACTATACTAGATATTTGGAAAAATAAACCAAAAAAGGAATCTTTTTTACAACACAAATGTAATAATGCTGCCTAAACCAGGAAGAGCAAAAACAGGGGGGAAAAAAAGCTACAAATCAATTTCCCTGAAAATTGATCTAAAAATATTAAATAAAGTACTAACCAGGAGATTACAGAAATACAACAAAAAGATCATATGCTGTGATTAGAGGGGAATAGGTGCAGGAATTAAACTAGGATGTAAAGAAGGTCTAAAATTAGGCAAGCTACATTAATTGGCCATATCCATTGAAAGAAACAGAAATATGATTAGCTCAATAGATGCATAAAAAGCTTTTGATGAGTTCTTAAAGTTCATAAAAATAATTTCAAATTACAAAGAAAATTCAAGAGAGAGAGAATATTAACAACTAAAGGGTCTCAAAAAAGTTTTCCTAGATTTGAATTCATGCTAGATTAATAATTTTATCTCTTTCTTGACCAGAAACTGGAATGGGAGGGGAGAGATTTGAAAATTACAGAGTTGAATTCCTTGCATTTCAGAGTTGCATCCTTTCCCTCCCCTGTCCCTGAGAGGATAAGTAATCAAATATATGAACAATTATATAAAACATTATTATTTATGTTATTATTATCAAGCATTTTGTTTAAGAAGACTTGAATAAAAAAAGAAAGTGAAAAATAGCAAGTTTCAATCTGTATGCAATCAATATCAGTTCTTTCTCTGAAAGGCAGATAGTATATTTCATTATCAGTCCTTTAAATATGTATTGCTGCGAATAGCTAAGTCAGTCCTAGTTCTTCATCAAACAACATTACTCTTGCTATATACAAGATTCTCCTGGTTCTGTTCACTTCATTATACATCAGTTGATGTAAGTCTTGCAGGTTTTTCTGAAATCACTTGTCATTTCTTATAGCACAATAATATTCTATTATAATGATACACTACATCTTTTTTAGTCATCCCACAATTGGTGGATATTCCTTTGATTTACAATTCTTAGTTACCACAAAAAAAATTATCCAACCCTTATGGAGATCAGTTTGGAACTCTGCCTAAAGGGCTCTAAAACTGTGCATATATTTTAATCTAGAAGTTCCACTACTAGGTTTCTATTCCAAAGAGATCAAAGAAAAAAGAAAAGTACCTATATGAACAAAAATGTTTATAGCAGATTTTTTATGTTGATAAATAATTAGAAATTGAGAGAATACTCATCAACTGGGGAATGAATGTGGTATATGTTGTTATATGTAGCATATAGAATACAGCTGAGCTATATGAAATAATGAGCAAGACTTTCAGAAAAACCTGGGAAAATTTACATGAAGTGATGAAAAGTGAAATGAGAACTAAGAGAACATTTTATTTAGTAACAGCAATATTATACAGTAATCAGCTGCAAATGACTATACTACTTTGATCAATACAATTATCCAAAACAATTCCAAATGGCCCATAATGAAAAAAAATGCTAACAATGAATTATAAGTACAGATTGAAATATTTTTAAACTTCATTTTTCTTATTTTTTGAGGGGGGTCTGTGTTTTATTTTTAAACATGGCTAATATGGACATATTTTACATGATTGCACAGGTATCTACATTAAATTGTATGTCTTCTCCAGGAGAAAAGAATGGAGGAAGGGAAGAAGAGAATTTGGAACTTAAAATTTCAAAAATTAGTGTTAAAAATGTTTCACATATAATTGAGAAAAAATTAAATTAAATTAAATAGAAAACACCACCAAACAATCCTGAAATATCATCTCATATTCATTAAATTGCCTAACATGACTGAAAATGAATTTGACAGATGTTGGAGAGAACTGAATAAAATAGATGCTGGAATTACTGTTGGTAGAACTGTGAATTAGAACAACCAATCTGAAGAACAATGTGGAACTAAGACCAAAAAGCTGCTAAACTGTGTATACTATTTGCCTCATCAGTACCATTCATTACTGGGTCCTAAAAGAGGGAAAAGTCCTATTTGTACAAAAATATTTATAGCAGTCTTTTTGTTGTGGTAAGGATTTGGAAACTGAGAAGATGTCCATTAATTGTGAGATGGCAAAACAAGTTATGATCTAGGAATATGATAGAATACTAGTTTCAAAAATACTTATGGTATCGTTAGAACAGATGCAAAATGAAGCAAACACAAGCAAGAGAACGATTTACACTGTAACAATAATATTCTAAAGATAATCATGAAAAATTTAGTAACTAATCAACACAACGACCCACCACAATTCCAAAGGTCTCGTGTTGAAAAAGATACTATCTACCTCCAGATAGAGAACTAATGAACTCAGAATGCAGATTGGAGCATTTTTTTTCTCTTCACCTTCTTGCCATTTTGTTTTGGTTTTAGTATGTTAATAAAGATATTTGCCTTGCATTATTTCATATTTTAATGGTTTTGTATTTCTTGACTGCCTAATGGGTAGAAAAAGAATGGTGGGAAAATGAATTTGGTCTGAAAATAAAATAAAAATTGAATTTAAAATGAGTAATGGAGGTGTTTTCTCTCTTTCTCTCTCAAACACACACAAGCACACACACACACACACACATATATACTTACATATGTATATCTGTCACTCAAAGGTTAAAGAGCATCTGCATATACCTTGTTCCAAATAAATGCAATTCTAGAATTTCTAAATTCCCTATAAAAAAATCTGATTAAGAAAGGTAGAATTATCAATCTGGTATAGATTAAAGTTTGGAAAGACTTTTCTGAGCCTTTCAGTTGTTAATATTCTCTCCCTCTTGAATTTACTCTGCAATTTAAAATCATTTTTGTTAACTTTATATTTAATTATCTATACTTTTTTTTGTTTCTTTCAGTAGAATGTAGGTTCCTCAAGGGCAGAGCTTGTTTGATTTCTCTCTATATTGTTAGCACATATCACCTAGGAGGAACCTTTAGATATTTGGTGAATAAAATTGAATTAGGTCAGAATATAACCAGATATCCAGATATCTGTGACCTCACAAAATAATGTCACTCTGTTTAGGGAGATCTTGAATGGTTTGAATCATTCCAAATCCCAACTCCTAGTTCTTTTGAATTTTACGACTTGAGATGTTGGGTTTTAGTAAATAAACAAGCAGGGAATGAAGAAGTCTTTCAACATGATTTTATACTGCAGAAACAACTCTGAGAATCATGACAATGTGCGATTATAGAGAACTCAAAGGGGCCAAAATACTAAGATCCTCAAAGGAGTAAAATCACTACATTTTAATCAGACAGGATTCATTTAAGAGTAGATTCTAATTAAAGGAGGGAAACAATGCATGCAGAACTCTATTTATGAACTAAGAAAAAGAAAAGCCATGTATTGCTACAAAAGAAAATACTTGACATCATGTCAATGATGTATAAGACATAGGTATAAAAAGAGAAAATCAAGCAGGATTAGAATATAAATGTTTCTTATTTAATTGAAGTGGGAAAACTCAGTCATTGTCCTACTTGTTTTATTTTAATTGTAATTGTCAAGGTATACTACTGTGCTAAATAAGTAACTTTCAATATAAGGATTCTGCAATAGCATGTAGCAACAATCTTGGGAGCTGGCTAACATTTCACTTTAACAAATTACTTCAATATATGCTCTGGCACCAACATAATATAAATGACTGTCATACTTCCTTCTAGATCTAGCAGTCCCCATATATTCAGTAGATCATGGAAACTCAAAGTTTGTTGGCATTTTTGAAAACTTGTCCTCCTAATTACATTTAAAGTGCTCCTGCTTATCCTTAATTGAATTCATTGGTTTTCTTGGTTGTTTTCTTATTTGAATCTCTCTATACTTTGATACATTTCTGATCCCCAAAGTAATTTGCATTTCCATTTTTAAAGGTTTATGATGGAAGCATTTTGATTTTACAATGCATACTCCTGACACAGAATGATCAATTAATTTCCAGAACAGGTAACCAGCAGATTTATGCAAAGACTAAGTAATTTGGCAGCATATCATGGCAACTGCAGCATATTTCTAAAATTAGAGTACATTTTCTTTTTTTCATATTTTTTATCATATCCAAATAGATAGTCAAGTCAACAGGAACTATGGAAAGTAAAGTAAACTTAGGAATCTAGGGGCCAGTAGTAATGAAGTAGATAAAGGGAAAAAAAAGAGATTGTTTTAGAAGTTCTTTAGGCATATAAAAATATGCATTTGAATGGTATTTGAAAATAAAAGCTAAAAGTTGATTTAAAATCTGAGGTTTAATGTGGGAAAAAGGTAAATGTAATAGCTTTCTTAGAAGTCAATAAAAGAGATCATCCCCTGTGCTGAAGAAAACTTTAGCTTTGTTTATAAACATTTTTCTATAAGGCTTTAAGGTATAAGGTCTGTCCTTTGGTACTTATGTATATACCTACAAATTGGAATTTAAAATATATAAATTTGGCAAGCAAAACCAGGAAAACATTGTACACACCAACAGCAGGATTACATGATCAACTTTGATAGACTTGGTTCTTCTCAACAATTCAATAACCCAAGGCAATCCCAATAAACTTTGGATGGAAAATACTATTCGCATCCAGAAAGAGAATAATTATAGAGACTGAATATAGATCAACATATACTATTTTCACTTTTTTTTCTTTTAGTTTTTCCCTTTTGTTCTGATTTTTCTCTCCTAATGATACATATGGAAATACATAGAAATGAATGTACATATATAACAAAAATATTTTTATATGTAACCAGGAAAAAAATAATAATAATAATTTGAAAAAATAAATTTGCCATGGGAAAGTCAGATTACATTTCTATTAATAGTATATTGGGCTAAGTACTGAATTCTTTTAAAATATCCTTAAATAGCCAATCCTGAATGAATATCAACAAAATCCTTCAAAACAGTATTCTAAGGACTTTGGACAAAGAAGAGAATAAGTTCATGGATGTGGAAATGGATAGTCAACAAATCAGGGCTTCTTAAACATGACCACGAGGATATGGATACTTAAAATAGGTATGCAAATCAAACATTTATTGTTAAGAAATCATAATTTTATGACCTTCAATTTAATTTATCCTACTCCATATACAGTTTAGGAAGCTTTCATTGAATCCAAATTTGAAGGATTTGAAGTCCAGCAAGGTTAAGTATCTGACTTTTAGCAGAGTTAGCTTTTGAATCCAGGTCCTCTTAAGTTCAAATAAAACACTTTTTCTACTAAACCACTCATAGTCTGAGATAGCAAAACTGCTAAGTTGTTTTTTCCAATAGAAACTTCTCCATTTTCTGGAGAAAAACACTGAGCATATTCCTTCCCATGTATTTTGATAAGAGTCGGTAGTCAATAGTCAATAAGCATTTATTAAATGCCTATTATATTCATATATGTGATATAAATAAGGATAAAATGGAGGTAATCAACAGAATGGGAAAAATTAGAGTTGAATAAATGGAAGTGAATGGCTCAATGAGACATCAAGAATTAGTTGAACAAAAACCAAAAAAAAAAGAAAAGAAAAGAAAAGAAAAAAAAGAAAGAAAAAAAGAAAAGAAAATGTAAAATATCTCGTTGGAAAAACAACTGACTAGGAAAATAGATCCAGAAGAGACAATCTAAGAATGTTTGAACTACCTTAAAAACACAATAAAAAAAGAGTCTGGACAATATCTTTCAGGAAATCATCAAGAAAAACTGCCCTGATATCCTAGAAGCAGAGAATAAAATAGCCATTGAAAGAATCTATTGATTCCCCCCCCAAAAGAGATCCTAAAATGAAAATCCCAAGGAATGTTGTAGCTAAATTCCAGAATTATCAGATCAAGGAGAACATACTACAAGCACCCAGAAAAAATTAATTCAAATATTGAGGAGCCACAATCAGGATTACCTGGGACCTAACAGCTTTTATTTAAAAAAATCAAAGCGCCTGGAATATAAAATTCTGGAGAGCAAAGGAGCTTAAACTGCAGCCAAAAATCAACTATCCAGCAAAACTAAGCATTATCTTTCTGGGAAAAGATGGATATTCAACAAAAAAGGGAATTTTCAATTATTTTTGATGAAAATATCAGATCTAAACAGAAAATTTGATCTTCAAAGACAGAACTCAAGAGAATCATAAGAAGGTAAAAAGGGAAGGAAAAAAAAACTATCTTTCTTAAAGGTTAAATGTTTATATCCCTACATGGGAAGATGATACATGTAATTCATAAGAACTGCACCTTTGCCAAGGGTACATTTAGAGTGTATAAATATAAGTTGACTTTAATGTGATGATACAAAAAATAAACTAAGGATGGAAAAGGAATTGTACTAGAAGAAGAGGAAAGGGGAGGTAAAATGGAGTAGATTACATCACATGAAGAGACAAAATGACCTGTTACTATTAAGGGAAAGAAAGGTGGGAGATGAGCACTGTTTGAACCTTAATCTCATCAGATTTGGCTCAAAGAGGTAATATCAAACATACTTAATTTGTCTCACCCTATAGGAAGTAGGAGGGGAAAGGAAGAGAAAGGAGAAAGGGAAGAGAAAGGCTAATAGAAGGGAAGGCAAAAGTAGAAAGAGGGAAGGGGCTGAAAAAAGAGAGGGTCAGTTGAGGGAGATGGTAGTCAGAAGCAAAACTCTGGTGAGGAGGGAAAGGGGGAAAGGAGAGAGAAAAGTATAAAGGGAAAAATATGATGGCAGGAAATACAGAGTTAGCAATTTTAAATATAAATGTGAATGGGATGAGCTCTCCCATAAAACAGAAGCAGATAAGTAGAATTAAAAGCTAGAATACTACAATATATCGTTTACAAAAAACAACAATAACAACAACAGCAAAAAAAATTGAAATTGAGAGATACACATAGAGTAAAGGTAAAAGACAGGAGCAGAACCTATTATGCTTCATCTGAAGTTTAAAAAAAAGGCAGGGATAGAGATCTTGATCTCAGATCAAGCAAAAGCAAAAATAGATCTAAATAAAAATTATAAGGAAGGAAACCACATCTTGCTAAAAGGTACCATAGATAATGAGGTAATATCAGTACTAAACATATAGATACTAAGTAGTACAGCATCCAAATTCCTAGAGGAGAAGTTAAGAGACCTGAATGAAGAAATAGACAGGAAAACTATACTAGTGGGGGAATCTCAATCTTGCTTTCTCAGAACTATATAAAGCTAACCACAAAATAAACAAGAAAGAAGTTAAGCAAGTATATAGAATTTTCTAAAAGTTAGATATGATTAATAGACCTTTGGAGAAAATTGAATGATGAGAAAGAAATATACCTTTTTCTTAGAAGTCCATGGAACCTACACAAAAATGGACCATGTATTAGTGCATAAAAGCCTTACAATCAAATGCAGAAAGGCAGAAATAGTGAATATAATTTTTTCAGATAATGATGCAATAAAAATTACATGTATTTAAGGACTATGGAAAAATAGGTCAAAGGTTATTTGAAAACGAAATAATCTAATTCTAAAGAATGAATGAATGAAACAATCAACCATAAAAGCAATTGATAATTTTATCCAAGAGAATGACAATAATGAGATAACATACTAAAATTTATGGGATATAGATAGCCAAACCAGTTCTAAGGGGAAATTTTATATCTCTTGATGCTTACATGAAAAAAAAAATAGATAAAAAGAAGATAAATGAATTGAGATGCAACTAAAAAAGCTTTAAAAAACCAAATTAAAACCCCCCAATTAAATACCAAATTTAAAATTCTGTAAATAAGAGATTAGTAAAATTGAAAATAAGAAAACTATTGAGATAATAAAAATTAAGAGTTGGTTTTATTAAAAAATACCTTTAGTTAATTTATTAGAAAAAGGAAAGAAGAAAACCAAATTGCCTGTATCAAAAATAAAAAGGGTGAATTTACCACCAGTGAAGAGGAAATTAAAACCATAATTAGGAGTTATTTTGCCCAACTGTGTGTCAATAAATCTGATAATCTAAGTAAAATTGATGAATACTTACAAAAATTTGAATGTCCAAATTGAGAGAGGAGGAAATAAGTTACTTAAATAGTCCCATTTTAGAAAAAAAAATTAACAAGCTATTAATGAACTCCTTAGGAAAACATCTCCAGAACCAAATGGATTTACAAATTAATTCTACCAAACATTTAAAGAATAATTAATTCCAATATTATACAAACTATTTGAAAAAATAGAGGAAGAAGGAATCCTACCAAATCCTACTAAATTCCTTTTATAACATAGACATATAGTGCTGATAACTAAACGAGGAAAAGAAAAGAAATTATAGACTAATTTCCCTAATGAATATTGATGCAAAAATCTTAAATAAAATATTAGCAAAGAGATTAATTTCTACTATAATATACTATGAGCAAGTAGGATGTATGCTAGGAATTCAAGGCTGATTGAATATCAGGAAAACTATTAGCACAATTGACTATATCAATAACCAAATAAAAATCATAATTATCTCAATAGATGAAGAAAAAAAATTTGACAAAATACACCTATTCTTATTAAAAACACTAGAGAGCATAGGAATAAATGGAATTTTCTTTAAAATGATAAGTACTATTTATCTAAAACCCTCAGCAAGCATTATATGTAATGGGGATAAATTAGAAGCATTCCCAATAAGATCAGGGATGAAACAAGGTTAGCAATCATCACCATCACTATTCAATATTTTATTTAAAATGTTAGCTTTAACAATAAGAGAGGAAAATGAAATTGAAGAATTAGAGTAGGTAGTGAGCAAAGAAACTATCACTCTTTACAGATATTATGGTATGCTTAGAGAATACTAGAGAATTAACTAAAAAATTATTAAAAACAATTAACAACTTTAGCAAAGTTGCAGAATATAAAATAAACCCACATAAAAAGTCTAGCAGCAAGAGATAGAGAAATTCCATTTAAAATAATTGCAGATAATGTAAAATATTTGGGAATCTACCTGTCAAGACAAAACCAGGAACTATACAAACACAATTATAAAACACTTTTCACACAAATAAAGTTAGATCTAAACAATTGAAAGAATATCAGGGATTCCTGTTGTTATTTGCTTGTTTTATTTTTCATTTTTACCCATTTGATCTGATTTTTCTTGTACAAACATGATAAATATGGAAATAAGTTTAGAAGAATTACACATTTAACTATATTGGATTACCTGTCTAGAAGAGGAAGTAAGGGTGAAGGGAGGGAAAAAAATTTGGAACACAAGGTTTTGCAAGGATGAATGTTGAAAACTATTTTTGCATGTATTTTAAAAAATAAAAAGCCATTATAAACAGTTAATAATAAAAAACAATAATTTTAAAGGTGTAAGAAGATCATTAAATAGAAAAAGCCTCAGTTATGAAGGGCTTGGATGCCAAACTATTGTCATATCATGCTAACTTGTGAGATGTCTTTCTATGACCAACCTACCTTAGTGGGTATAAAGATAACTCTTGTTTATTTGGAGTTGCCTTTAAGTGATTCGTAGTAATAGTGAACTAAGAAATAATTCAGTGGCCTGAATCTTCTGGACAACTAATATTGGATTCCTAGAAAGCAACAGTGCTTCACAACTGGGATCTGGAAGGATACCAAAGACCATGCTATGTAAGGTATAAATAACAAGGATTATTCCTAAGACTACTGCATGAAGAAAAGGAATATCTTTACGTGACGACCGTGAGAATCTACATAAAGTAATGTTATTTCTGATGTGTTTAAGTTGAAAATCTACAATTCCACCACCCGAGCAATACAGGACTAGTCATCAGAACTAAAAGCTGTATTCTAGAGTTGGAAAAAGAGTTCTGGATTTGGAATTAGGGAATTCAGGCTCTCCATCCAACTAGGAATGATGGTAAAGCTAGATGTGAGAATTTGGACAAGTCTTTTAATCTCTTCCTTGCCTACCAGATTCCTGTTCTTTTTCAAATTATTTTTCTTCATCCCCTACAAGAAATTAAAGCTGAATGCTTCAGGCACTTTCTTAGCAGTGCAATGCCGCTAGTTTATTTTTATTAGTGGGGAAAACCAAGAAATAAACCAAAAACATTTCCCCAAGGGAGGGAGGAGCTAGATGATGCAGTAGATGATGAGCTGGGCTTGGAATCAGGAAGACTTAGGTTTTTGAGTTCAAATCCAATTTCCAACATTGTGTGATCCTGGTCACTTAACCATGTTTACCTCAGTTTCCCATCTGTAAAACGAACTGGAGAAGGAAATAGCAATATATTCCAATACCTTTGCCAAGAAAACCCCAAATGGGATCACAAAGAGTCAGATATTATTGACATGACTGAACAAGAATAATTCACCAAATAAGGTTGGGGTGCTAAAGATTTACATCATTTGAATACAGTTCTGCTTAATATCCCCTCTACCAAAATGGGATTGAACTAGATCATCCTTAGGTCTTCTAGTTCTGAATTCTATGATTATGTGGTCAGCAGACCACCTTCTACTGTCTTTACCAGTAAAAGATAATAATATAATATCAATTCCAAGCATTTATACACCAATTTTAAGGTTTTCAAAACACTTTAAAAATGAGCTCATTTGAATGTAGCTACATAAGACAAAATTGAAATATAGGAGCCAAAGAAAGCTAATTTGATTTTATGTTAATAGATACTACATTAATTGCTGACATCTAGAAATTTTAATACAAAGTGAGTTTGACCTTATTGATATCTGGAGAAGGAAATATAATCAGTATATGGCTCCAGTTGAGTCTTCTTTATTTAAAAGAAACACAATAAGGAATAGGTGAAAGGAGAAAAACAAGAAGGGAAAAACACATGGGAAAATGCTTGAGTAAAGATAAAATCAGTAAGAAATGTACACAGTCTTTTACACAGAGGTCACCTGGAAAGAAACAAAACAAATGAGAGTTTGAAAAACAGAGCACAGACACTTCAATATGGCAGTGATGGGACGTTCGTTTATTTAGAAATGTGGAACTAGGTGGCATGACGAATAGAACACTGGCCCTAGAGTCAGGAAGGCCAGAGTTCAAACTGTGTGACTCTAAGTAAGTCATTTAACTTGCATTGCAAATATAAATAAATAAATGAAAGAAATGAGCTTGAGCTTTTTCTGCCACAAAGCATCTAATAACTTCCAAGACAATGATAAATCCTTCAAAATATAGAAGGCTCCCAACAAAAAGAAATTCCTTTCTGGATCTGATACTCAGAAATAGAAAGAAAATGAATAATGGGGCAGAAATGAGGAAACTCTCAATGACCATTCCTCAAAGCATTTATTAGAGAGAAAAGTCAAGCACAAGTCTTGAACATGCTCTGCATTTTGGAAGAGTAAATTATAAATGGTTCAGCAAAAGGATAGGTAGGATGTCAGGAACTAAAATTCTATATGGGAAGTAACCCTAAAAAGGAGGGAAATAACTTCAAGGAGGGAAAAGGGGAGTTGTCTGAAGATACCTATGTGGATGCATAGACTTCCAATCATTTTAGATTTCATGAAAATGCATGAGAAATGAGATCAGGTAATAAGATGAATACAAAAATATGACATGGTCTTAAAAGAATATTGTCAGAATTGCCAAAATTAAGAACGAGCTAAGTCTGGTGAGCAAAGGTAAGGAAAACAAAAGGGATTTTTTTAAAGCTCTTTTGAGGAAATAGGAAGATCAAAGAAGAAAGAGAACTGCTGCTCAGGTGGAGGAGCTTATTAATAGCCAAAAGTAGAGTGCATGTAGAACCACTCAATTCTTATCTTGCTTCTGTTTTTTCTCTGCCAAGGATTATGTTTAGAAAGGAAAGCAAAGAGCAAAAATGGACGATAGGGGGTTTAAATTCAAGATAATGGTTAATAAATGTCTAGAAAAGGAAATAGGGATTGCAGTGAGACAGCAAGACATCATCAAGACCAGATCATTTCAGATTGAGCTGCTTTTTTTTTTTAAGATGGAATTGTTAAAATGGTAATACAGGAGAGATATTTTATAGTTTGTCTAGATTTTAGAGGACTGCTTTGATAAATTACTTCATGCTATTCTTGTGGAAAAATGAAGTTATTTGGTTCAGAACATTAGTACAATTAGATAAAATGGTTCCAAAACTGATTGAATGGCTTATTGAACTATAAATAGTATAAAACTAGGAGTGACAGTTGTTACATTAGATAATAGTCAATATCCTAAAACTTTGACATTTGTCTGAAACTAATAAGATAAAATGTAATTTTGTAATAATTGTAAATTATATTAAAGTTTTTCAAAGGGTCAAAAAAGCAAATTCATAAATGCATGAGAGGGACAGAATGATTATACAGTAGTTCATCTGAAAAAGATCTGAGGGTTTCAGTGGATTACCAAGTTCTATAAGTAAATTACAGCTAGGTGGCACAGTGAATTAAATACTGGAACTGAGATCAATTCTGCCCTCAGACACTAAGTAGCAGGATGATCCTGGACAAGTTATTTGAATTATGGCTACTTCAGTTTCCTCAACTATAATATGGAGATATTAACAGCACCTACCTCACAGAGTTGTCACCAGGATCAAATAAGATATTTGTTTCTTTTTATTATTAAAACTTTTTATTTGCAAAACATATGTATGGGTAATTCTTCAACATTAACCCTTACAAAGCTTTCTATTACAAATTTTCCCCCACTACTCCCCACTCCTCCCCTAGATGGCAGGATATCCACTACATGTTAATTATGTTAAACTACTTGACAAATCAAATATATGTATACATATTTCCACACTTATCATTGTTGTGCAAGAAAAATCGTATCTACAAGAAAAAAAATCAGAGAAAGGAAAAGTAATGCAAGAAAACATCAATAGAGAGCATGAAAGTGTTATGTTGTGGTCCACATTTCATATCCCTCTCTCTGGGTGTACATGGCTTTCTTCACTGAACAATTGGAACTGGTTTGAAACATTTCATTGTTGAAGAGAGCCACGTCCATCAGAATTGATCATCATATAGTATTGTTGTTGCTATGTATAATGATCTGGTTCTGCTCATTTCACTCACATCAGTCCATGCAAGTCTCTCCAGGCCTCTCTGAAATCATCCTGCTGGTCAGTAATATTCCATAACATTCATATACCATAATTTGTTCAGCCATTCTCCAACTAATGGGCATCCATTCATTTTCCAGTTTCTAGCCACTACAAAAAGGGCTGCCACAAATATTCTTGCACATGTGGGGCCCTTTCCTTCCTTTAAGATTTCTTTGGGATATAGACCCAATAGAAACACTGCTGGGTCAAAGGGTATGCACAATTTGATAACTTTTTGAGCATAGCTCCAAATTGCTCTCCAGAATGGTTGGATCCATTCACAATTCCACCAACAATGTATCAGTGTCCCAGCTTTTCCACATCCCCTCCAACATTCATCATTATCTTTTCCTGTCATCTTAGCCAATCCGACAGGTATGTAGTGGTACCTCAGAGTTGTCTTAATTTGCATTTCTCTGATCAATAGTGATTTGGAGCACCTTTTCATATGACTAGAAATAGTTTTAATTTCATCATCTGAAAATCGTTCATATCCCTTGACCATTTATCGATTGGAGAATGGCTTGAATTCTTATAAATATGAGACAATTCTCTATATATTTTAGAAATGAGGCCTTTATCAGAACCCTTAAATGTAAAGATGATTTCCCAATTTATTGCTTCCCTCCTACAAATAAGATATTTGTAAAGTACTTAGCATAGTAACTAGCACATCATAGGCACTATATAAATATTTTTCTTTTCCTACCCCTCCCTCCTCCAAGTCAAGAGTATGATATGGTATCCAAGAAAAGCTAGCATTATTTTGTACTACATTGAGAAGCATGACTTCCAGGCATAAGGGAATGATAGGAACTCAGACCACATCTGAAATATCTAGTTCAATTATGTAATCCATGAATTTATGATACATATTAAGGTAGGAGGTACCCAGAGGATAATTTTGAATTCACATCAATTTAAGATCCGTGAAGAAACTGGAAATGTTTACTTGAGGAAAAAGAGCACCTTGTCCCCTCTCTCTTATTAGCTTTTGTTGTGTGTGTACATACAACAAATAATATTTATGTGTGTATATTTAAATATGTACCTCTATGTATATGCTTATATATGCACATACCTATGAATGCTATTTTTTCCTAATAGAAAGAAAGCTTCTTGAAACCAAGGATCAATTTATTTGTGTCTTTGTTTCTCTTCCAAACAGTGCCTGGTACATAATATGCTCTTGATAATTGTTAATGGAACAATGAGAGCTATCCAAAAATGGATCAGACAGTCTCAAGATGTCTCACTCCTCCAATACTGAAAGTTTAGAAGCAGAAAGTGGAAGACTTCTAGTCTAAAGTGAAAATCATTATTCATTTCTGGAAGAAATGCTGCCTTGAAGGTAGAAGGAAATATCCAGGAACATGCAAGAAAATGGAAATAAGACTGAGTGAATAATTTGTCACAGATAATTCACATGATAATTAAATTGTGATATGATCATTATTTTGTAAACGATCAAGTTACAGGAGGTAGAATGTTCTTCATAATAGTTTTTGAATGTGCATATACATATATATATATATTTACACACATGCATGTGCTATCTTTGTATATATATATATATTATATTGTTGAAATAGGTAATAGTGAGATAGATGATAGATTTTCATTTTTCTCCTAGTTATTTCATTAGTAGAGAACTCCTACTATTAGTACAGAACTTCTCAAAATGCAGATCATTATGATGGTGCAATGAAACTTGTAGTCTTACAGAGTTGCTGAGGGCCCTATGAAGTTATTTAACTTTCCCAAAAACTTTATCAGTTTGCATTAGAGATGGAATTTGAATCCTGGTCTTCCTGAGGGCAGCTAAATCATGTTTGTAGATGGATTTCCTAGGCTTGGAATCAAGAATCTGTTATTTCTCACCATGTGATCAATTAACCTTCAATTGCAATTACTTTTAGTATTTCTTCAATGATTATCCTTTAGGGCACTAGCCTGCCTGTAAGCCATTACTATCTGAACTATGCTGCAGCCTGCTTGCTTCTATCATAGTTTTTGCTTTTGTCTTTGGGATCATGCACAACTTCAAATTTTCAAAGATTACAGCATCCCAAGATTTGCAACCCTACAGCCTCACTGGTCTACTTAATATTTGTTTAAAAATTGTATGTTTGCACCAGGAAAT
The DNA here is from genome assembly GCA_023553655.1 of Myrmecobius fasciatus. Lineage (NCBI taxonomy): Eukaryota > Metazoa > Chordata > Mammalia > Dasyuromorphia > Myrmecobiidae > Myrmecobius > Myrmecobius fasciatus. The sequence continues at coordinate 526,172 of JAJPUD010000114.1, forward strand.
AGCTTGAGATCAATAAAAACAAGCTATTTCCTCAATGTAATCCATCTCCTTTCCTCCTTTATAATTCTGTGCCCAAATCATTCTTTACTTGCTATGCCTGTCCCAGCTATATGATATAGTAACTTAATGGGTTGACTCTCCAATTATATTCTAGAGCCTAGTATCATTTATCCATTTCATTTTTCCTGTATAGACTGTGAGAGCAAACTTTTTTTCAGCTATAAGAGAGTTCATTAAATTGATTCTATAATGTTCTTGGGATTGATGTAATCAGTACTACATCATCTACAAACTGGTACATTTGGAGGATCTCATCATCTACAGGAAATTATGGTAAATTTCCATTAGGACCTTCTACAAAACATCCTCCATGATACTGATGAATTCTTTTGGATAAATGTTTATGTCCTTGTTTTTTTTTCTTATTACTCAATCAGACAGTCATTGAAAAGAAATTTGTGTGGTTAAATTTATCAAGAATCTTATTTATCATAACATATAAATTTACTTGGAACTAGATTATAAACAAACTTTGATTCAGTGTAATTGTTCTGGATAAGATATGTATTAGACAAGTTGGTCTAAGCATCTCAAATGTAAGCAGATTACTTCTGATAACTGGAGGATCTATGATTTGAGCTTTTCTTCATTTAAAAATTCTCAACTTTGGTCAATTCTCAATTTGACCACTTAGTTATGGATTGGATCAGAGTAGGGAGGTTTAAGGGATGCATTTTTTTTTTGTCTAAATTTATGACTTATGGACCATTGAAGAAAAAGTCTGGATCTCCTGATGCAGGATAAATAAATACATGACATAATGTAATCAATACAAATTATAATTCAGAATAAATATATGATATAATCAATGCAAATTATATGAAAAATAAATGCATATGTGATATAATGTAATATAATAAATATAAATTATAATACAATGAAAGGCTATATAATATAATGCTATGTTATGCCATGATGATATGTTAGGGGATAGTATGGGATGGGATGGGGTGGGATGAGATGAGATGGCAGGGATGGCATGGGATGTTCTAGTGAAACAGAAGAATACTGACTGAACTATTTTAGTCCAAAACATTACAATCATACAATAAAAAAGCTACAACCCAAAGATTCTCTCCTCACAAACATCATTGTTTTGAAACAAGTGAGAGAAAATAATGTCTCTATTGTTGTCATTTTGCAACTGCTCAACTCAAGAAACAAAAAATTAGTGAGATTAATGGGGAAAACACTATCATCTCCAATGTCATCAGGAGGTATAAGATCACTGATTCCGAATTAGACGGGAACTTAGAGGTTAACGGCTCCTACTCTTTTTTACAGATAAGGAAATTGAGACTCAGAGAAACTAAGTTATTTGCTTGACAAGTATCTCCCAAATAGCAGGGGTCTATCTACTAACCTGAGAAATCTGTGTCCTTCCCCCCTGCGTCTCTAATCCAGTCATTACTCTGATGCTATTTGCTGTGAAAGTGGAGCTTAAGAACTTTTTTGAAAATGAAACTGCCATTCCTGGAAGGTAAATCCCTTCACCTCATTCTAAAGAAAAGCGACTGCTCCAATGCAGAACCTGGCAGGTGTAGAGGATTTAAGGTGAACCCCGAAGATAAGTTGCAGGCGCAAGTCCTTGAAAGCCCACAAGGTGGCAGGAGCGTCCCATCCGCCTCCCCTGCAGCCGCTCCTAACAGACATTATCATTTAATCTTCTTCGCTATGTGGTTACTGTACTTGCTGCCAAGAAGATTTCACACCTCAAAGAATAGTCTCTTGTCTTAGGTAGTGCTTGTTAGTACACAGCCTGTGCTTCTCTCAGACAAAGGGACAAAAGAACCAGGAAAATTCTAAGCAAACAGAATTACAAACCTATTCAATAACCACTGGGAGGTGACATATTTAAAGTGTTGCCTTTATTATTCCAGACTCTCCGAAAATCCCTCCGAGGCCAGGTCTGAGCATTTTCTGCTTTTAACTTTTTTATTGTTGTTGTTATTAAAATCCTTTTGACTTTTTCAATGGCCCATACATTTGTTAAGTTCGATTGTAATGAGCATTGATTTTAGACCCAGAACACCTGTGTGTAAAATTCTGGCACTGCTATGTGACTATGGGCTTTACCTTCCTCATCTGAGAAAATTAGGGATTGGATTAGTTTGAGGGTTCCTAATGTTTTGGGTTGTAAAGCCCCTTGGCAGTCTGTTGAGACCCTTCTCGGAATATTGTTTCAAAATACATAAATAAAATGCATGCACTTCCAAATGAAACCAATTATAGTGAAATAATGTTAAAAATATTTTTTGGACTTATATGTTCATTTGGACTTCCAAATGAAACCAATTATAGTGAAATAATGTTTAAATGTTTTTAAAATAGTTTCATGGACCTGAGGATAAGAACCCTTGAATCTGATGAGGTCCCTTTCCACTTTAAATTGTAAACCCTATTTTTATCCTCAGATGGTAGGAGAACCTATTGGCTTCCACTTAAGTGGAAATAAAATTTACCCTGTGCTTGGTTGGGTAGAATGGGCAGTCCCTTACGGGGGAGAGAATTTGAAGGCAACTTTAAGCCTTTTTCTTTCTTTTGTTTCAATGGAATTGTAATTTCATTCTTATAAGTATTCTCCAATAGTATAAAATAAAACCATCCAGGCTTTTTCATCCTGTATGTCTCTTGTCCTTGTCTTTGCCCCTAGTTCTGGGGCTTTTCCCTCTACATCTAAGAGTGTGAATACTGGTGGGACATGTGCACTGTTAATCTCCTTTTCCAGTCGTTCTTCTCCAATGACATCCTTCATGCTTCTTCTCTTGACTAAGTCATTGTTGGTAATATGTTGTAGCCTATTCATGCTGACTCTGCTTCTTGGCAGTCCTATCTATAAAATTCAACTCTAATTTTTCAGAGACTTTTGTGTCATATCACATCACCAAGAAAATCACATTAAAAAGAGCCTGAATTCTACCTTTTAGTTTTACACATTATCATTGCCACTTAGATTGTGCAAATACTCTTGTACAAAGTAACTCAGCAAGTCCCTAACATTAACTTGCATTCATATATGCCTTTGTGATAACAATGTGCTTTCAAATATATTATCTTTTTGATCATTACAGCCATCCTTTGCGGAAGAAATATAGTACCCATTATTCAGATAAAAATTGGGTTCTGACAGATTATGACTTCTTCAAAGTTACTCAGTAAGTGGCAGAGTCAGCACCCAAACTCAAATATTCATCACTCCTAGATAGGTATTCTTTACATCCTGTCCTTCATTATCACTCCTTTATCAGATATTTCCCCTTGAACAGAAAATTATTTTCCACCCTTCTTACCTCTAGACCCTACCCAACATTCAAAATGGAACATTGAGTGCCCAGTTGAAGCAAATAATATGCAGAGTGCTTCAAAGACAAACCTTTTTTGTACTTTTGTCCAGAATTGACCTTTGTGCAGATCTGTTAAGTAACCCAAAGCCCTTTGATTTATATCTCTTGGTTTCATTTGGATTCTTGTTCTCTATGTTCTTGTCCAGATTGAACCACCATATTTCTGATTCATGAGCTCACAGGATCATTGAACTGGCAGGGACTTGATACTTCAGAGGAGTAAACTGAGGTCTAGGGAATTAAAAGTCACAAAAGTGTATCAGAAATGGGATGTAAACCCACATTTTGAGACTTCAACAGTAGAATTCTTCCCACTGTACTACACTGGTCGACATAGATTTGGAGCCAGACTCTACTTCAGAGGCAAACCTATTCACTATCTGGATGAAGTGAGTCATATCCTGACATTCTACATCCATGCTACTTGCTTATAGACAACATGGTTCATTGTTCTTAAAGTACTTTTCTACTCACCACATTTGAAGTTGCTCACTTAGAATCCCTCTAAGGGGAGGGGGCAGCCCAATGGATTGGGTGCTGGGCCTGAAGTCAAAAATCCAATCTCAGATACTTTCTAGGTGTGTAACCCTGAGCAAGACACCCATTTGACTCAATTTTCTTATCTGTAAAATGGGCTAGGGAAGGAAATGGCAAACTACTCCAGCATCTTTGCCAAGAAAATCCCAAATTGGGTCACAAAGGGCCAAACAACCAAAATGACTGCAGTCACAACAAGGAGAGAGGGCTGTCCTTTTGTGTCCACTCTTTCCAACCAGCCACATTCCCAAATGTAGTCCTCTATATATCATGCACACCCAATAACACTTCTTGGCTGATTGACTAATTCATTTATACCACCAGATAGATATTAGAATATCCCATTGTCGGTTAGAGTCTGTTTATGTTCAAAATTAGCATAACCTTCAATTCAGGGAAGCTATCTGGGCTCTTGGATCTCATTGCTGATAATGCTCTTTTGCTAGATAATGTGGAGGCTATCTATCTCATGGATTCTCCCAATGAATCTGCTTACGAAGTCAGATGAAACATCTACACCATGACCTATTTTTCCATCTGTAGCATATATAGATTTGTCCCAATAATAGCAAAATAAGAATGATTGAGACAATACTAAATCTGCAGAGTCCATAGCTCCCAGGGTCATAGCCACTGTATGGTTCTGAGTTAACTCTCTAGGAAAGATATATTCTTTTTTTTTTTTTTTTTAAGATTGAAAGGCAAAGAGCCAAGATGGCAGAGATAAGACAGGGACTTACCTGAGCTCTTCCAAATTCTCTTCCAAACAACTTTAAATAATACCTCAAAATGAATCCTGGAAAAGTGAGACCCACAAAACAAGGGGTAGAAGAATTTTTCAGCTCAAGACAACTTAGAAGTATTGGCAGGAAAGGTTTGTTCCTCCAGAGTGAGTATAGTTCAGTTCAATGCAGGTTGTAGCAGTTCAGACCATTTCCTAGCAAACCACCAGCAGATCTTAGGGCAACTGAATCAGCAATGGCAGTAGTGACTTCGGGACCATTTAGTCCACAGATAGCAAGGGGGTAAGATAACTGGTCAAAAGCAGATTGCAGAAGTCCCTTTGCTGACAATGGGTGTGCAAACTCTGAAAGATTGGCCATACATGGATCCTGATCTCAGTCTTGAGTCACAGTCCTAGGGTGAGAAGGGACACTAGCACACCAGAGTTTGCAGCCACAAAGAAGTAGGGATCCTGGTCATTGTTCCAGGTGGAAAAGAGTACTTGTGATCACTCACGAACTAGCACAGGCCAGGAGAGCAATGACCACATGTCTCCTTAGATCATTCCACCTTAAAAGAACTGAAAACTTTCAGAATCAGCTCTGAGAGCAGCAGCAAGAAAGGCCTGGTCTGAGACAATGTCCCCTTTATCTGAGAAGCAAGAACCCCACTTTAACAGAGTGCAAAGTTTAAAAAAAAATTAGGTTGGGGAAAAATGAGCAAACAACAGTAACAAAAATAATGTGAACATAAAGTTACTATGGTAACAAGGAAGATCAAAACACAAAGTTAAAAGACAACAAAGTCAGATTGCTGTATCCAAAGCCACAAAGAAAAATGTTAATTGGTTTCTGGCTCCAAATGATTCCTAGAAGAGCTCCAAAAGATTTTTAAAATAAAATAAGAGAAATCAGAAAAAAATTGGGGAAAGAAATGAGAGTAATGCAAGTAAATCAAGAAAAAAGAGTCAACAATCTTGGTAAAAGAGGCACAAAAAAAAAAAAAAGAAAGGAAAAAACCCCTTAAAAACAGAATAGACCAATTGATAAAGAGGCACAAAAGTCCACTAAAGAATACTCCTTCAAAAACATAATTAGCCAAATAGAAAAGATATACAAGAATTTACTGATGAGAACTCCTTTAAAAAGCAGGATTGGGCACATGGGGAAAAAAAAGAGATACAAAAAGTTCATTGAAGAAAAGGATTTCTTAAAAAGAACAATTAACTGATTATAGTAATCGCTTGATAAACTCAAAGACCACAGCTTCTGGTAAAAGAACTCGTTATTTGACAAAAATTGCTGGTAAAATTGGAAAATAGTATGGCAAAATCTAGGCATTGACCCACACCTAATACCCTATACCAAGATAAGGCCAAAATAGGTTCATTATTGAGACATAAAGAATGATACAATAAGCAAATTAGAAGAACAAAGGATAATCTACCCTTCAGATTTGTGGAGAAGGAAGGAATTTATAAACAAAGATAAGAGTACATTATGGAATACAAAACGGATAATTTTGATTATATTTAAAAGATATTAGATAAGATAATTATCTTATCTAATTAGATAAGAAGGGAAGTAGTAAACTGGGAAAAAAAATTTTACATCCAAGAGTTCTAATAAAGGCCTCATTTATAAAATATAGAGAATTGACTCAAATTTATAAGAATACAAGCCATTCTCCAACTGATAAATGGTCAAAGGATATAAACAGACAATTTTCAAATGAAGAAATTAAAACCATTTCTAGTCATATTTAAAAAATGCTTTAAATCACTATTGATCAGAAAAATGCAAATTAAGACAACCCTGAGACACCACTACTCATTTCTCAGACTGGCTAAAATAACAGGAAAAGATTATGCTGAATGTTGCAGGGGATATGGGAAAACTAGGGCATTAATACATTGTTGGTGGAGTTGCTCTCCATTCTGGAGAGCAATATGGATCTATGCCCAAAGGGCTACCAAACTGTGCATACTCTTTGATCCAGCAGTGTCTCTTCTGGGCCTGAATCCCAAAGAGATCATAAAAAAGGGGAAAGACCCACATGTGCAAGAATTATTGTAGCATCCTTTTTGTAATGGAAAGGAACTAGAACCTGTATGGATGCCCATCAGTTGGAGAATGGTTGAATAAGTTATGATATATGAATGTTATAAAATATTATTGTTCTTTAAGAAATTATCAGAGAGACCTGGAGAGACATATATGAACTGATGCTAAGTGAAGTGAATAGAACAAAGAAAACATCGTACATGGCAACAATAAGATTATATGATGATCAATTTGATGAATGTGGCTCTTTTCAACCATGAGGTGATTCAAGCCAGTTCTAATGATCTTGTGATGAAGACAGTTATCTGTATCTAGAGAGAGGGCTGTGGGGATTGAGCATGAATCACAACATAGTATTTTCACTTTTTTGTTATTGTTTGCTTACATTTTTGTTTTCTTTCTTTTTTTCTCCCTTTTTGATCTGATTTGCATGGTAATTGTGGAAATGCGTATAGAAGTATTGCACATGTCTAACATATATTGGATTACTTGCCCTCTATGGGAGGAAGCAGGGGAAGAGTGGGAAAAAATTTTGAACACAAGGTTTTGTAAGGGTGAATGTTGAAAACTATCCATGCATATGTTTTGAAAATAAAAAGCTTTTAAAAAAATAAAATAAAATAATAAAGATTCAAAAAAATTCAATTGACCAAATAGAAAAGAAGACACAAAAGTTCTTAAAAATTAGAACAGGGCAAATGGAAGGTATCAAGATATCAAGAAACAATCAAACAAAAAAAAAAAAAAAGAAAAGAAAAAAATGGAAGACAATGGGAAATATCCTATTGGAAAAGCAACTGTCCTGGAAAATAGGTTGAGGAGAGAAAATTTGATAATTATTTGACTATTTGAAAACTTGATCAAAAAAAGAGCCTAGATAAAAATTTCCCTGATAGTGTAGAACCAGAGGGCAAAATAGAAATACAAAGAATCCACTGATCACTTCTTACAAGAGAGATCTCAAAATAAAAACTTCTAGGAATATTATAGCCAAATTCCAGAGCTCTCGGGTCAAGGAGAAAATATTGCAATCAGCCAGAAAGAAACAATTCAAATATCATGGAGCCACAGTCAGGATAACACAAGATTTAATAGCTCCTACAATGAAGGATTAGTGGGCTTGGAACATAATATTCCAGAGGGCAAAGGAGCTAGGGTTACAATCAAGAATCATTTACCCTTTAAAATGAAGAAGAATCCATTAGGGGAAAAATGGATAGTCAATGAAATAGAGGACTTCCAAATATTCTTGATGAAAAGACCAAAGCTGAATAGAAAAATCTTATTTTGTAAATATGAAAGAGAAATCATAAGGGATTCAATAACATCAAACTGTTTACATTCTTATATGGCAAGATGACACTTTTATCTCCTAAAAACTTTTTCAGAAATACAAGGATCCAAAACAATTCCAAAGGACTTATGGCTTAAAACATGCTTTGCATCTCCAGAGAAAGAATTGATGGAATCTGAATGCAAATTGAAGCACAACTTTTTTTTAACTTTTTTTCTTTTTTCTTTATTTTTGGGGGTCTATTAATATGACCAACATGGAAATATGCTTTGCATGACTATACATGTCCAAATAAATTGCTTACTTCCTAGAAGTGAGAGAATTTGGAATTCAACATGTAAAAAAAAAATCAAAATTGGTTTTACATGTATTGGGGAAAATAAAATATTAAATGTATATATTTTTTAAAGACCCAGATGCCCCAGAGTGCAGTGAATACAACATTGAATGGGAATTAATAATACCTGAGTTCAAATTCCACCTCAGATATCTACTAGCTGTGTTTCTTCAGAAAAGTTACTCAATCTTTATAAGTCTCAGGTTCCTCTTCTGTAAAAAGAAGGGGTAAGACAAAAGGTCACATTTCTAGCTCTGAATCTATTATTGTTGCTGTTCAATCATTTTTCAGTCATATTCAACTCTCTGTGATCCCATTTGGAATTTTTTTTTTTGATGCATATACTGGAGTGATTTGCCATTTTCTTCTCCAGCTCATTTTACAGATGAGGAAACTGAGGCAAACAGGGTAAAGTGACCTGCCCAAAGTTACACAGCTTGAAAACGTCTGTGTCTAAAGTATCTAAATCTATTAATTTACATTATTCTAACCTTTATCATGATATGACACTCGGGAAGTATCTGAAACAATACAATATACACTGCAACTCGTCTTCAATAATGTTACATTTCACTTTTTTTTCATTTATTTTACTTTTTATTATATTTATATGTATATATATATACATTTATAAATATATTATATTTATTTTAAATTTGTATATGATATATTATAATACATATATCATATATAAAAATATATTTATTTTTATTAATTATTTATTGAGGACTTGCATGGTCAAGGCATTGTGGGAGACACAATATAAAGTAGGTAATGGGTCCTCTTAGAATCTCATAACTGTGAAATGGAACTTAGAAATCTAATCTACTGCCAATTTTATAGATGAAGAAACTTTAGATCCACAAAGAAAAATTCAACTGAATCCAATTCAAAAAAACATTTCTTCAGCATCTACTGTGTGCCAGGAACTGTGTTAGGTTCTGGAAAAGAATAAAATCACAACAGTCTTTGCCCTCAGGGTATTATAGTTCCAATGAAACAATACAATGTGTACCCAGATAAATGTAAACAAACTTGTGTAAAATAATTTTAAGAAGTAGAGAGATCCCACAACTGGAAAGGCTCAAGAAAGAAATCTTGTAGGAGATAATACCTGAGCTGAACCTGGAAGGAGATAAAGATTCTGGGAGACAGAGGTGAAAATAGGGTACATTCTGGACATGCAAAGGCATGGAGACAGGAGGCAAGAGACAAGATGTAAATTAACTTGCTCAAGCCCACAATCTACTAAGTGGAAAAGGAAAGATTCTAAAGAGAGTACTCTTTGCATTGAGCCTAGAATTTACAATCTGGTGCAGATTAAACAAATGAATGAATAGCATTTATTAAGCCTTTATTCTGTTGGATAATACAATATAGAATAAATATAATGTAGAATAGCAAAGTTCAATGAGAGAAATGTAAAGTGCTACCCATAGAAACAGGGATTTCTTTTGGTTGCAGAATGTCAAGGAAGAGGTTAAGCTTTCCCAACTTTATAAACTAAATCATTTTAGAAATACATATTAGGATTCTAAGTTTCAAAGATACATATTTAGTCTGAATATGAGGAAATACTTTTTATTTATTTATTTATTTTAATTTTATTTGCATAACATATGTGTGGGTAATTCTTCAACATTAACCCTTACATAGCTTTCTGTTACAAATTTTTCACACCAACTCCCCACCCCTCCCCTAGATGGCAGGATATCCACTACATGTTAATTATGTTAAAATACTTGGCAAATCGAATATATGTATACATATTTCCAAACTTATCATTGTTGTGCAAGAAAAATCGTATCCACAAGAAAGAAATATCAGATAAAGGAAACACAATGTAAGCAAACATCAATCAAGGAGTATGAGAATGTTATGTTGTGGTCCACATTTCACATCCCTCTCTCTGGGTGTATATGGCTTTCTTCAGTGAGCAATTGGAAGTGGGTTGAAACATTTCATTGTTGAAGGGAGCCATGTCCATCTGAATTGATTGTCATATAGTATTGTTGTTGCCGTATATAAGGATCTCCTGGTTCTGCTCATTTCACTCAGCATCAGTTCATGTAAGTCTCTCCAGGCCTCTCTGAAATTGTCCTGCTGGTCATTTCTTACAGAACAACAATATTCCATAACATTCATATACCATAATTCATTCAGCCATTCTCCAATTGAAGGGCATCCATTCAGTTTCCAGTTTCTAGCCACTACAAAAAGGGCTGCCACAAAAATTCTTGCACAGGTGGGGCCCTTTCCTTCCTTTATGATTTCTTTGGGATATAGGCCCAATAGAAATGCTGCTGGGTCAAAGGGAATGCACAGTTTGATAACTTTTTGAGCATAGTTCCAAATTGCTCTCCAGAATGGCTGGATCCGTTCACAGCTCCACCAACAATGCATCAGTGTCCCAGCCCTCCCACATACCCTCCAACATTCATCATTAACTTTTCCTGTCATTTTAGCCAATCTGACAGGTGTGTAGTGGTACCTCAGAGTTGTCTTGATTTGCATTTCTCTGATCAATAGTGATTTGGAGCACCTTTTCATATGACTATAAATAGTTTTAATTTCATCCTCTGAAAACTGTCTCTTCATATCCTTTGACCATTTATCGATTGGAGAATGGCTTGAATTTTTATAAATATGAGACAATTCTCTATATATTTTAGAGATGAGACCTTTATCAGAACCCTTCAATGTAAAGATGATTTTCCAATTTATTGCTTCCCTCCTAATCTTGACTGTATTGGTTTTGTTTGTACAAAAACTTTTTAACTTAATATAGTCAAAGTTATCTATCCGGTTTTCAATTAAGAGTTCCAGTTCTTCTTTGGACATAAATTTATTCCATCTCCATAGGTCTGAGAGGTAAACTATATTATGTTAGGAAATACTTCTTAACATTTGGAGCTATTTAGAAGTGGAATGAGCTACTTCTGGTGTTAGAAGGATCCTCCTTAACTAAAGATCTTCCATCAAAAGCCACTTACAGGGCAATGTTGCAGATGGGATTATTATTCAGGTGATAGGTTGGAATCAACGGCAGAGTATGAGATTTCTATAATATTTTCCGGTCATTTGTATCATAAAAAAATATTTACTGGGCTTCTATCACATTTAATGCATCATGCTAGGCACAACATAATATTCTATTTATCTCCATTACATTAAGTTTAGTGCTTTTCCTCTACCAAAAAAAATAAATAAATAAAAAATACTTCAGTGATTCCCTTTTGCTTGTATGATCAAGCCCAAAGCTTCATCCCATTCAATTTCAATTCAAATCAATACAACAAAAAAATTACTAAAGAAATACCCACAAAGTGTAAAGTACTGCTTTGCACAATCTATATTCTTCCCTTAAGCTATTCTGTTTTATTCCACTAATAGGACAAATTATGCCTGGGAGGAACAATTGAAAAAGTAAACTCAAATTAATCTTTAAAGACAAATTCAGGTGGAGAAAGGGCACCCAAGACCCAAGAACTCCAGTTCCCATGGTGGGGTCATTGGAATACAGAGAAGTAATCTACCTTAAAATGAGATGAAGGGTAACTGGGGTAAAGCTGTCTAGGATCTTGCTTTAGGGAAAGAGATTCGTGCTATATAGTAGTTTTCTATTTTTAATATTTTTGCTAAGTTGGTACTAGCTAAGCTCCATTGTTTGTATAATGTTGAAGGAGGGATTGCTGTTCTTTCCATCTAAATTTTGACAGGTGAGAAGAAAGCAATGATGGCCCTCCCTTTCTTATGGTTGGTGCTCCTACTCAATAGACTATGATACTGATTCATCTCCATTAGATATTCTCTACCATACTATAGAAACCTCTTTACCTTGGAAGCTCATTCTGCTCATGGATTTTTCCATTTTTCATTTTTAAAAAAAGTGAAATCATACAAGAATATATTTCCATGTTATCCATGTTGCAAACAACAACAAAACAAAACAAAGTGAAAATAATATGTTTCAATATGCATTCAGACTTCCTCAGTTCCTTTTCTGGAAGTAGATAGCATTTTTTATCATAACTCCTTCAGAATTGTCTTGGATCATTGTATCAATCAGAATAATTAAGTTATTCATGGTTGATCAGCATACAATATTGCTGATACAATGTACAATGGTCTCCTGGTTCTTCTCACTTCACTTTGCATCAATTTATATGCCTTCCCTTGTTTTTCTGAAACTATCCTGCTTATCATTTTTATATATTATATATACATTGCTATTATTATAACAAAAACAGTATTCTATCACTATCATATATTACCAAACATGTTCAATCATTCATGAATTAATAGGCATCCCTGCAGTTTCCAATTCTTTGCCACCACAAAAAGAAATGTTTTAAATATTTTTGTACATCCTAGACTTGGATTACTTCTCATACTACTCTCGTGGCTTCTCCCTCTAATTGGTTGGTTCCTCCCAGAATCTCTCTTTTAAGAGGAGGTCATGTCAATCATATCTTCATTCATCTTGATTCATCTCCATAGCACTCTCTCTACCATGCCCTGATCCTGGCACCCTCATTCCCACTCCCTACTGCCATTCCTCTTCCCCTTTCAATATTCATTTATCTTTTGTCTTCTCCCATTAGAATGTAAGCTCCTTATACCCTATGTTCATGATTGACATCAATAATTGGGTAGCTCAAAAGAAAGATTGGGGGAAAGTTGAGTGTGATCTAATTCTTAAAAGCTAAACTGCCTAGGAAAAGGTAAAAATAGTAATTATGTTATACAAATGAGGTGCAAAAGAACTGACACAAGCATTAGAGAGGGGAGGAAGGCTCATAGTTCTGAAAACATACTCACTCTGGGAATGGGTTAAATAGGGAACACTACATATATAGCATGAAGGGTATAGCACCCTCCAAAATCTATAAAGAAATAAAGGGGGGATAGGATAAAGTGGGGTACAGAAGGACATACAGATTTATGGTAGTGGGACAAGATGTGTAGAGTAATGGGAAAGGGATGGGAGTAAAGGATGACTTAAAACAAGGGGAGAACAGAAGGCTGTTTAGATTAACTAGAGTGTGATAAGGAGTAAGCATCAATGGGAATGGGATAAAAAGGAAAGGGAAGGGTGGGGGAGAAGATAAGAGAGGAATTCCTGAGTAGGGGAAGGTTAAGTAATAGTAAAGCAAATTAGGAGCAGAATTAAAGTAGAAGAGTTTCGCAAAGTCAGAAAAAAAAAAGAAATATAAATTCAAATAGTATCTACTGGTTCTGCTAGTTATTCTTGCACTTATCAGATCCCATCTTGTATTATTATCCTTTTTTGTCTGCATGTACAGCTTGTCTTTCTTTGGGGACAAATCCTATGCTTCTTTGATAATCTCTTCAGCTATGCTGAGCACATAGTAGGTCTTCAACATATCCCATACAATCACAGATTGAATTAAGGTAATAGGATTATAGATCTAGAATTAAAAGGGACTCCAAAGTCCAACTCTTTCATAATATAGACAAGGAAACTCAGGCCTAATAAAGCTAAGTAACTTCTCCAAGATCATATAGGGAGTAGGCATTAGACACAGAATTTGACTTTAGTTCTTGTGACTCCATAGTCAGGGCTCTTTCCACTATTTCATACTGCTTCCTTTTGAAAGAGCCATCAAATAAGGGGATGGGGAAAAGAAAGAAAATCTAGATCATGTCCTAAAGCCCAGCATCTTAAATTGTGGTTTGTGACCCCATAAGGGATCTCATAACTGAGTATGGGGATTGCAAAATTATGATTTATTATCAGTGAATGTTTGATTTGTATGCCTGTTTTATAAACCTATATATTTAGAGTCATGTAAAAATTTCTCAGTGAAAAGGGGTCATGAATGGAAAAAGTTTAAGAAGCCCCATGTCAAGGTATAAATATTATTTTTATTGATATGGGTAAGACATCTTTTGGGAAGACATCTAAAAGGAAATATATACATATATATGTGTGTGTTTTATGTATAAACATACTATATTTCTTTAATAAGCATGAACATATAGAAAACCTCTGACTTGGAATGTCATTTGACATATTTTCCTAAAATAATAAATTACTTGAAATTCAAATTTAATTTTTTTAATGTTATGAATGAATGTTTTTTTAATGTTTAATGTTATAATGAACTCTCATTAAGGAGAATAACTACAATTTTTCTCTTGTTCCACATATTTACTTTCTTTAGATTCAAGTTAGAGACACAATAGAAAGTGGCTCAAACAAAACAAGATATTTACCGCTGATTTTCCCCTTCAAATTCCAGAGTCTGCAGAAATGTGTGTTTCAGAATAAAGAAGGAGGAGGGAGACAATCTTCTCCCAGTATTCATCATGGAAAAACCCTTGAGGTCAAGTGTAAGTATACAGCTGAAGCCTACAATCTTTCCAGCTGTTGACTCCAGTGTGCTGATCAGCTCTCACAGCTGCTTCATCAACTGTTGGAGGGCTCAAGGGCTCCACAGCTGTGGGACAGGAAGAACATTCGTGCCTATGTACAGTAATCTCCACCCCACCCTATCCCAGGCCCCACACCCAAACAGTCCTATGCAGGCCCTTTTTGTGCTCAACTTTGCTATCTCCAAGAGGGGCAATGGGAAATATAAATCCAAAGAGGGCATCCTTCCAAATGGTCTATCCTCTGTCCACAAAATGAACAATTAAATTCTTTTTTTTTTGCACATATATTTTCAATATTGCTTTTCCTTGATTTATGACACTTTGCTAGGTTTATGTTAATGGCTCTTTTCCTGGATGATATGCCATTTGTGGGCATTTACATTGAGTCTAAAGAATTTGGCACTCCAACCAGCTGGAGAAGGGGAAAGGGATGATGGCCAGCAGGAGATAACAGGGAATAAAGAAAAATACCCTTTTATACTTTGGTAGTCAAAGTCTCAGATCAGGAATAGCAGGCAATGATTATTTGGACCCAATCCAAATATTAACTTTGGGTAAGTATCTTTTAAGCTCCTACTAAGTTCTTAACCATTTTGTGTATCATGGACTCCTTTAGTAATGTAATGAAATTTACAATTACATTCTGAGAATGTTTTTAAATGCACAAAAAAATGCATAGAATTATGTAGAAAACCTATTATAGTGAAATTCATTTACATATCTAATCTACATATATAAATACATATACATACATATATATATATAAATACATATACATATATATGTATATATATATAATTTTTAAAGCTCATGGACTCCCACATTAAGATCCCTTGCTGTAACATCTAAGGCACTAGAAATTGACTTCAGATATTTTATTATTGAAGTAAAAAAAAAAAAGTAGGCTTGGAAATAAGGTTGTTAAATATACACACACACGTATTTATGTGTATATACTCACTGATTATTAAAGAAATTCATTCTGCATATTTTTGATAAAAGAAATTTCCCCATATGCTTTTTTTCATGTACTTTGATCAAGAATTCTTCAGATTTTTAAGTTGACAAGCTTTCAGTTCACAGCTATGAAGTAGCTATAGCGAATATGACTTTAAAATGGTAGCCCTGGCAATGTAAGTTGTTGGAAGGAGAGATGTGTTTAAAAGTGCTATTCAATTTGAATGTGTTTTTTAAAGCCTTTCAAAGAATTTTTTTTTTAAATCATCATTCTACTTTTGTTTAGCAATTCCTTCTGAACAGAATCCCAAAGCACATTGCTGCATTTTTGTCTTTGTATCCCTACCACCAGGCACCTTACCTATATGTGGCAAGCCCTTAAATGCCTGTTGATTGAATTGGTCTGTTTAATTACATATTTAATTATTTACTTCATTACTTTAAAGTGCTAAGTATAATACCTATTTACTATTTGGGTAAAATAATATACTGAGTAATTAGATGGTACAATGTATAGAGCCCTGAGATTGGAATCAAAAAGTTCATAATCTTCGTGAGTTCAAATCCAGCCTCAGACATTTATTAGCTGTGTGATTCACTTAACCTTGTTTGCCTCAGTTTCCTCATCTATAAAATGGACTGAAGAAGGAAATACAAACCATTCCAGTATTTTTGCCAAGAAAACCCCAAAATATGTCACAGTCAGATATGACTGAAATGACCAAATAACACCAACAAAAAATGATAGAGAAGCAGAATGACTTGTGGGAAAAGTTAGTAAATTTAATTCATTCCACAATTTTTTCAAGATAAAGGATTACTCATAGAATTGGAAAAGAAAGACAATAGTATGATTTCCCTTGCCCTGTTGCACTCTGCTCCATTGCTCCCTCCAATAGCCATCTGGCATCAGGCATGGGTACATAGGAACAATTTCATCACAATTACAGCCTTTACTCTACATTTTATATATATAATACTACTTTCTATTTTTTTTTTAATTTTGATTAGAGGTCAGTGGGTGGTGTAAAGATAGGCCTTAAATCAGTATTCACCTTTCTAATCTCTCAGCAAAAAATTATGCAGGTAGCCTTTCAAGAAAAAAAATTTTTTTGAGTAGCACACATGGAGAAAAAACACTTGGAAAGAACCAAATTTTATATCTCAAGTGATACTTAATATTTTTTTCTATCCTCTAGATCCACATCTGGGTAATGTTGTCATATTTATGAGTTCATTAGATATTCCATCAATAAAGAGATATTCCCTTCCTGAGTTCTTTCTTAGCACCTACTCTCTCCCTCCTCCCTTCCTATCTGAATTTCCTTCCCATTCCTGGCACCCAATCTCTAATAATACTGACAATAAGATTTTGAAATGTTTAGTGTGAAGGTAAAAAGAAAGGTGGAAAGATAAGTGCCAGTCTTTTCCCCTATAAAATAGCTAATTAAACCTATATATCACTTTTTCCTATAAAAGATTTTTTATTCATTAAATTTATTATTAAATGTAGTTATCCATGCTAGAAATAACTCTACTGCTGACACACTAGAATATAAACGAGATCGCAAAACAGACTCATGGAGATGGGATAATACCCAATTTGTAGAATTCTCTGTGAATGGGAGCACTAAGAGGCAAAATATGTTGACTCAACAGAAATGACAATCCCTGAACTTTCATTCTTCTCTCAGACTGATGATTTTGCAGTGGGAAAATCCTGTGGTCAAGATCAAAAAGGAGAAATGGGTCTGCCGTACTGCACCTTAACATATGCAAGAAGTCAGAGTCAGCCCTCTGTGCCCAATGAACTTCATGTTTTCCATATGAAAACATTGAAGTTTGACAAGCAAGTGACTTGGCAAAAGTTGGATTTTTAATACAGGACTAAGAGCTGTATTTTTCTTATGGCTGTATACTTGGTGAATATTGATCATAGAAATATTCAACTGGTTTGTTCAAGGTTCAGTAAAATCCACCATTAAGCATAAACAGTAGGCACACAGAAATAGGGATTATTAAGATATTAGGCAGATTTTTTTAAAGCATTAAAAGAAGTGAATTTTATTCTTAGCCTGACAACAAGCAAAACAATATTCTTTAGCATCCAGTCAATAAACATTTCGTAAGTACTTTCTACGGGGATTCAAAGAAAAGTTAAAAACAGCTGCTGCCCTTGTAGAATTCACTATCTAACGGGAGAAAATGTCCTTAAAATTTTACCACATACTCTCTACTCTCATTCAGGAGAAAAGATAAAATGGGCTCAAACTTCCAGATAAGTTATAGTTTTGGAGCTTTCCTTATAACACTGGAATGAACTATCACAGGAGATTCTTACTTTAAAGGTCTTTAAATTTTGCATCAATTCTCTTCTGGGTTTATTTAAATGGAACTTTTTTTAGACTGGGCCTGTAATTTTATCTGGGTAGAGATCCCCCTTTGAGGAACTTCCTTTTTAATAAAACAGATCCTTATGTTATCTGAAGGTTGCATTCTTAGTGAGTAGCCTGGAACCCTAAGAGACAAAATAATTTCTCCAGGACATAGCTAGTATTGTATTATTAGTACTTTTAGAGGTGAAATCTAAACCCAGTTCTTCCTGACTCCAAGGCTAATTCTTCATCCATTACATCATAATGTCTCTCATATAATTTTAATGCTCAATAAATGAAAAGGTTGATTTGGCTGGTCTCCTGTGATCTTCTTCAGGTATGTTCTTGTAATTGTTGTTCAGTTTTTTTCAATTGCTTCTGATTCTCCATGACCCCTTTTGGGGTTTACCTGGCAGAGATACTGAGTGGTTTGCCATTTTCTTCTCCAGTTCATTTTACAGATAAGGAAACTGAGGCAAATAGGGTTAGGTGACTTGTCCAGGATCATGTAGCTAGCCTGATATATATATATATTGAACCAAAACCTATTGCATAAATCTAAGTATAATTTAAGGGTCTTCTTATAAGGTCTTTCCTAATCTTCTCAGCTGTTAGCATCTCTTTGCATGTATTTTGTAAATCATTTATATACACTTCTGAATATGTTATCTTCCCTCAGTAGAACATAATAAGCTTTTTGAGGGCAATTCCATTTGTGCCATATTTCTAGTAAGTAGTGCATAGCAGTGCAGGTATATTGAGATGATCAAGTTCTTATTGGTTCACTAGATTGATTATTATCAAAGTGAAAATAGGAATAATTGATTTTTTCTCTTGTTGACATTCCACAGTATAAGTGCAAAGAATTATTTTTGTCACCCTTTATAGGATTTCTTAACCTTGATTCTGTGAACTTATTTTACTTTTAAGTTATTTTAATAACTATTTCAATATAACTGGTGTACCTTTACAATCCTATCAATTTTATTTTACACATTTAAAGACATTATTCTGAAAAGGGGGTTGTAAACTTTTTCAGACTGTTAAAAAGGTCTAAGACACAAAAAAGGTTAAGAAGCCCTGATTTAGATGAATTCTGGACAATTTCACAAATAAGATATCTGAAAGAAAGGGGGAAATAGGTACCTAAGTTGTAATTGGGCCAAAAGGTGATTTGACTCAAGGGGATTAGTCCTTCAAGAGTTTAGCTTTTCATGATGCTAAAACAAGCTTCTGAATAGATGGCCATGATTCATTGGACCATAAGAGCACTTGCTGCTCAGAATCTGAATAGAGAAATACCTATAGAATTAATACTAACTTCACTAATGGTCAAGGGCAGCTTATTGCTCTGAAGTATATAGCCTGTTATTTCTTTCTTTATCCCTAACTCATCACTAGTTTGCCGACCACTATTAAAACACTTTCATGTCTAAATGTAAAGGCCCATATCCTGACATTGATCCAAGGGCGGAACTCCCATTGAAGTCAATGAGAGTGTTGCATAGCAATCAATGACAGGATATGGACCTCACGATTGGACCATTTTTCCCCTGGAACCTTTTTTTTTTCCTTGACACTCTCAGAAACTTCAGAGTATTACAAGAAATAAGATACATCAGCGGTTCATCAGGCCTGTTAAGATCTTTGGTTCTCTTTTCTTTTTCTGGTAAAGTCTAAAATAGGTCATATGCCAATATTAGAAGAAAAAAAAGGAAACTGTAAAACTGCCAACTTCAGCAAATGATGTGCTGGAGTAGAATTTTATACTTCACTTACTACATAATCAGGTGAACAGGTCTTATTTTAATCACATCATCTGTGCTGGGTAAGGTATGGTCTTAAAAAGTCTAATGGGTTCTTTTTCCAGCTCTAGCACCTATGAATTGGCAG
Organism: Myrmecobius fasciatus; assembly: GCA_023553655.1. NCBI lineage: Eukaryota > Metazoa > Chordata > Mammalia > Dasyuromorphia > Myrmecobiidae > Myrmecobius > Myrmecobius fasciatus. The sequence continues at coordinate 546,154 of JAJPUD010000114.1, forward strand.
TCATGAAATATTTCACAAAGTGCACTTCCCATTCAACACTTGGATAATATTGAAGGTTTTTAGCACATAGTTTCTATTAATAAATTACAAGAGCTATTCTCTCTCAATTGCTAATGATAGAAATATTATCTTAGATTTATATTGCACCTTCCTTCTCAGAGTAATTTACACTTAGGCACTTCAGACACATAGGTTCCAATTCTCTCTTTAGTAAAATAGCTTTGGGGAGGCTGGGACAGTGAATAAAGTACAAAGCCTGAAGGAAGAAAGACTCATCTTCATTAATTCAAAACTGGCCTGACACATACTATGTGTGTGATGCTAGGCAAGTTATTTCACTCTTTACCTCAGTTTCCTCATCTGTAAAATGAGCTCAAAAAGGAAATTCCAACCGTTCCAGTGTCTCTGCCAAGAAAACCCCAAATGAGGTCAAAAAGAACGAGACAGGACTAAAAAACAACTAAATGATAATAACAGAAAAATAGCCTTGAAGATTGATTTCAAAAATGACCAAGTAAAGATAATAAAGAGAGCACTAGGTTTAGAGTTTGAGACCTACGTTCCAATCCCATTGTTAGCTATGTGACTTTGAGCAAATCACTTTTTTTTTTCCCCCAATGGACTTGTTTCCTTTTTTTTTTTTTTTTTTTTGAAAAATGAGAGGGTTATACTAGAAATGACCAAAGTACTACTCTGCTTTCCCTTTTTGGGAGTCTTATGATTTACTTATGGAAAATACAATCAATTTCCTCTTCCCCTAAATACTCAAATACATTAGAAGTCTACTTTTGATTCTTATCCAATCAATCACTGACTTTTCTTACAGGAACAGTTTGACTTATTTTGGTCATCTGAATCTAGGTCTGTGCTTTGTCCTTCTGGCTGATTTCACAATTGTATGTAAAATTAAGCTACACTAAAATGAAGTATATATATTATATACATATAATATATACATACATATAAATGGACAGATATCTAGATATAGGTAACATAGATTTTATATTATTTATATAGATATTATACCATTAAAAACATGTGTGTATATTTGTATGTATATATACTAAACATTATATCTATACTATATTACATATACATACTTGTGTGTATATAAACACATAATATATATGGTGTACACACATACTGTACAGTCTTTGCCACAGAGACAATCAAAAAAGTAAAATAAAAATTAACTTTGACAGACAGAAACAGCCTACTCCTTGAGAGTAGGGATTGTTTCTTCTTTGTGGTTGTATTCCCAGCATCTAGCCCAGTGCCCAGCACAAAGTAGGTTTTTAATAAGTTTGTTGTTGATTGGACGATCCTATTTCAGGCTGAAATGAGGGAAATCTAAAGGGAGTTAGGAAGAGTGAAAAAAGCAAGAAACTAAGAGATAGGGAAAGATGATGAAAGATGGAAGAATCCCAGGTCTTTTTTTTTTTTTTTTTTTTAAAGACCAGCCATCAGAACTACTCATTATTTAAGGATGTCAAGAGATCAAATTCAAGAATCTTCTACCCTGCACCCCTCCCTTGCAGGAGATGTCCTTCATGGGAGAACAGAGAATGATATGATAAGGATGAGTTGTAATATTCAATGCAGGACAATTTTCCCAGATAATACTTGAAGTAACTGAGTTGTTTCCTTCTCCTTGGTCCAACATTTATATCTCAGGAATACTGTCTAGCCTTTAGCAACACAGGAAGTCTTCAAAAATGCCTTTGGCAATCCACCTGATTTGATAGTCTAGAAAATGTTGTTTTATAGAACCTAGGAAATCAAGACAAAGCAGGGAGAGAGATTCTAATGACTAAGAGAGCTTGGAATTAAGTCCCAGAAATTTCTGGTTATATCCAGAATGAATATCTGACCCTCCAGAGAGAATTAATCCAAGATTTGCAATGAATGATTCAATGAATGTCCTACCTTATAGGACCTGCAATTCTATAACATTCCATAAGGGTAGAAAATTTTTGAGTAGCTACTTAAAAAGTTTTTTTTCTTCATTACATATAAAATAACATTTTTAATTTTTTTTTTATTTTTTTGGTTACGGTTGATGACTTTGCCTAACCCTGTCTCTTAAATCCAATTCACTTGGAAATCAAGTGATGTCATTGGTCCTCTTTAAGAATGAGGAATGAACAACAATCCTTAAAAGAAGTCTTTAGATTTTCTCTGAATTCCCAAAACTTAACAAAATACCTGGCACATTAGAACTGTTTAATAAATGCTTATTGACTTGACTTAATGAAACAAAAGGATTTTACTTCTTAAGGTCATGGTGTCACCCTATGTAAAATAGGAGGGTTGAACTAAGTGATTTCTAAGGTCTTCTCTAACTCATTCTCTTATTCAACTAATTCACAGATAATTTTAGAACTTCTTGTGATTAATTATACTACACAGCTCCCCCTAATGTCTATCATATCTGCAGTCACTGAATGACTCACAATAAGATTCTGACACTTAATATCATAGGAATTAGTCTCCATTTACTTAGGATATGAAACTGAATTTACATTTTAAATCGGCAGGGAATAAATTGTTCTCCTGTGTTGGCTATTTGTAAATCCTCTCCATGTTAAGATTACACAGTTGTTTTTTTTTTTCATTAATGACAAAGGCTCAGTGGTATTTTCTCTTAAAACTAGAATATTTTTCATATACAAAAGTAAGTCCTTTCAAGTGTTATAACTAACACTTTATAATTAACTGAAAATTAATTAATTACTGAAAATGTAATAAAATTCCCATATATTTTTGTATCAAAGCCACATGAATATTAAAAGAATTCATTCTGATTAGAATGTCAAAACACATTCTTAAAACATACAAGAATTATTCAACAATTAAGCACCTACCATGTACAAAGCATTATTTACAAAGACAAAATCAAAACATTTCCTCTCCTTCAAGGCATTTACATTTTCCTGAAAGGGAATATTTCCTTAATTACGAAGGGGGGATGCCTGACTTTTTCTATTGAGTAAAAAAAGAAAAAAATTATTAATGATAAGAAAGATGTGCTTAATTACATTAATTAAAAAAAATCTTTACAGAACAAATAATTAAAAGCAAAAGTGGAATGAATATTCGATTTGTAGCCAGAAGACCTAGGCTTAAATTCCCACTTTGATAGTAAATACTTATATAAAAATAATTTAATCTCTATGGACCTCAGTTTTTTCATCCTCAAAAAGAGGGGGTTGGACTGGATGTATTCATGATTTCATTTAGGTTGATACAAATCCAAGGTTGTCGTTGTGCAGGGAGGGGATACCATGACATACATGTGAATTGGATTTAAGTGAGGGAAGGCTGTACCAGGTCACCTGCCTCACTTTTTCTTCCAGAGCCACCCCCAGAGAGTAAGCTACAGAACAGAAAGACTAAAGGTGTCCCTGAATGGTGTGGGACACTTTAGCCTTTTTAAACTAAAGTCTTTCCCAGGTTTCAGTTTGACTGAGGCAACACCCATTCAGAGATGAAGACTAGATGATCTGTGGAGGAAAAGAACAATGGGGATTTGGTTGGTTGGGACTAGAGAGAATCAACTAATCACAGTATTTGAGATTTGTAAGGGATTTTAAAGGCTACCAATTCCAACTCAAAGCCACCAATTCCAATCCAAATCCCAAACAATCTCCAGTATAAAATAAGACTACAAGTATTTACTCAGCCTTAAGGACCTTTCCTTAACTAATTTTGGAAGTTCCTCCAAAAATAGGAATTCCCTATCTTTGATGTGCTCATTCCTCCCTTGAATATTTCTAATCAGCTAGGTGTCCAGTGGATGGAATGCTGGGCCTGGAGTCAGGAAAGCCTGAGTTCAAATGTGATCTCAAACATTTACTAAGTGTGTGACCCTGTTAAACTTTAATCCTGTTTGCCTTAGCTTCTACATCAGTAAAATGAGCAAGATAAGGAAATAACAGACCACACCAGTATGTTTACCAAGAAAACTCCAAATAGGGTCATGAAGTCAGACACGACTGAAAAATGAATATAAATTATCCATGGATGAAATTTGCCTTTATACAACTTCAACTCATTTTTCCTTGCCCCCTTGGCTTGAATAAAACAAGTCTATCCTACTTCCACTTAAACTTCCTTCTGATAATTGAGCTCAATTAAAATCAACAAGTCAAGCACTGCTGAGAATACAAAGAAAAAAAATAAAAACAATCTGTAGGCAGCATTGCTGATAAAGCTCTGGACTTTTCTGGAGTCAGGAAGGTCTGAATTCACATCCCAATTCAGACACTCCCAGGGTATGAGACCCTAGACAAATCACTTAATCTCTACTTTCCTAATTTCTTTATCTGTTAAATAGAGATAGGAATAGCATCTACCTCCAGGGTTATGAAGATAACATCCACCCCATCTTTGTGTCAGCTGCAAATTTGTTAAGCATGCCACCTATATCTTTATCCAAGTCTTTTTTTTTCTCATTTTAGCTTTTTATTTTATACACACACAGATATATATATTTATTAAAGTTTTATGTTTTCAAAATACCTGCATAGATAATTTTCAGCATTCACCCTTGCAAAACCTTGTGTTCCAATTTTTTTCTCTCTTCCCTTTCCCCCTCCCCTAAATAGCAAATAATCCAACATATGTTAAACATGTGCAATTCTTCTAAACATATTTTCACAGCTATCATGCTGTACAAGAAAAATCATTTCAAAAAGAAAAGAAATTTAGAAAGAAAACAAAAAGCAAGCAAACAACAAAAAATGAAAATTGTGATCTATAGTTAGTTCCCACAGTCCTCTCTCTGGGTGTAGATGGCTCTCTTCATCACAAGATCATTGGAACTGGTCTGAATCATCTCATTGTTGAAGAGAGCCACATCTATCAGTATTGATCATTGTATAATCTTGCTGTTGCCATGTGCAATGGTCTCCTGGTTCTGCTGATTTCACTCAGCATCAGTTCATGCAAGTCTCTCCAGGCCTCTCTGAAATCATCTTGCTGGTTGTTTCTTATAGAACAATAATATTCCATGACATTCATATACCATAATTTATTCATCCATTCTCCAATTGATGGGCATCCATTCAGTTTCCAGTTTCTTGCCACTACAAAAATGGCTGCCACAAACATTTCTGCACATGTGGGGCCCTTTCCTTCCTTTATGATTTCTTTGGGATATAAGCCCAGTAGAAACACTGCTGGGTCAAAGGGTATGCACAGTTTTATACCCCTTTGGGCATAGTTTCAAATTGTTCTCCAGAATGGTTGGATCCATTCACAGTTCCACCAATAATGTATCAGTGTCTCAGTTTTCCCACATTCTCTCCAACATTCATCATTATCTTTTCCTGTCATCTTAGTCAATCTGACAGGTGTGTAGTGGTATCTCAGAGTTGTCTTAATTTGCATTTCTCTGATCAATAGTGATTTGAAGCACTTTTTCATATGACTAGAAATAGTTTTAATTTCTTCATCTGAAAATTGTCTGTTTATATCCTTTGACCATTTATCAATTGGAGAATGGCTTGTATTCTTATAAATTTGAGTCAGTTCTCTATATATTTTAGAAGTGAGGTCTTTATTAGAATCCTTGTTTATCCAAGTCTTTAATGAAAAATAATGCAGTACTGAGATAATCACTTATCTCTCAGGCTTCTACTGGAGACCTCCCTTCCCTTCTAATGGCAACTGCTAATGTCTAACCATATATCCAATTCTGAATCCATTTAATTGTCAAATCTAGCCCATATAGCACCACCATTTCCACAAAAATAGTATGAGCTCTTTCATCTATTGTTTTACTGCTTTTAAGGATATGCATTGAAACATACAAATTTATGTTTCTTATATTACAGATTCTTGGAGGATTTGCTTGTTGTGTGTACATGGATGCAAGACCTATTTCATGTAAAAATCTCTATCAAGATCTTTCCCCAGTCCACATCTAGGTGTAATAAGAAAGGTAAGGACATCTTTATGCAACTTTAACTTTGCATAAGTTTATTTGGACTGTGCATTCTATTGAGGCTATGACATTCCTTCCATCATTTATTGATTCCCCTCCCCCTTATTCTTTGTAACCACTGACTAAAACTAGTCCAAATCTCCAGCATGCATAGAGTGAAGGGAGATAGAAAATGACATCAGACTTTTTTTTTTTTTTAAACTATACCATGAAGAATCCCAGGTCCTATTTGGAGAATACTAAATAAGACAAATGCCCAGGAGAATCAAAGGAATATTAGATCTGAAATAAAACTTGGAAACTATTTGGTCCAACATTCATATTTTAATAAAACTGAGTCCCAGAAAGGTTATATGATTTACTAAGAATCACCTAGCTATTTTTTGAAAGCCTCAGGACTCTAGGACTAGAACCTGGGTCTCCTGAATCCCTATATGGTATTCTTTCCATTATAGTATGTTCTTTCAGGATAAGAAATAATACCATTGAACCAAATACTGTTTCAGATATTTGTTAGTTAAGGGAACCTGTGAAAGTCATTTACCTTTTCTGAAATCCAGTTTGCTCATTGATTAAATGAGAAAATGGGATTCAATGACTTCTAAGATTCATGTCTAAATCTATGATGCTATACCTATTTATGGGTGCAGGAAACTCCTAGTTTATATATCATATATATTATATGTTATATTACATATTAAAATAATTATATGTATATATAACCTATGTGATTATATATAATGTCTCTCTATATAAATATATGTTTCTATCAATGTAAGTCAACATCTTCTCAACAATTCAGTTTTAGAAAGTTGTCTAGAATACTGATTGGTTAAGTGGCTGGCTAGGTTCATCTAAGTGGTATATGTCAGAGTGGGACCTGAATTCAAGTCTTTTTCATTCTGACTAATGCTAATTCACTCCATAATGCTGCCTCACAATTTACACATACACATATATGTATGTATATGTATATATAACACTCACTATTCATATATATACAAATATATGTGTATGCATACATATATGCATATATGTATGTAGCCATGTGTACATGTGTGTATACTTACACACATGTACATACATGTCTCTCTATATAAAAATATGTGTGTATTTATAGATAGATAATATAGATATAGATATCCTTATAACCCTTTTAGTTTATTCTAACTGATTTTGAGATGCTTTGAATGAATTAAACCACATATTCTCCAAAGTCATCAATAAATAAAACCAATATCACTATATCACTCCTCACTTCTCCATTCCATTTAGAGTATCCCTTCCTCATTTTCCACCCTTTAAAATATCTAGAATATTCTTTCTCAAGTTTATATAAGCCTTCTGGCCAACCACCTACAAATGTTTAGAACACTGAACCTGGAATCAGGAAGACCAGAATTCAAATACATATTCAGATACACCTTAGCTTTTTATAACCAAATCATTTAACCTCTCTCTGCCTCAGTTTCCAGTAAAATAGGAATATGAATAGCATGTACTTCTTATAGTTGTTATGAGAATCAAATGAGATCATTATGTTTAAAGCACTTAGCACATAGTAGGTATTTAATAAATGTTTGTTTTCTTCTTTCATTTTAAATGAAGACCTCAAGTTATGTGAAGAAAAATAACCCTTTGTGAAGGTTCATAGATAAAATAGCCACATCACCACAGCATGCAAATACAGCCAACAGATTTGAAATGGATTACTTTCGAAATAAAAGATCTTTGACTTTTCTACAGAGATGATTTTTGGCTTGCACAATTAATTGCCTTTTGGTGGTTCCTATAAATCTCAAAATGAAAATCTGCTTTTAGACCACCAACTAGTGTTCTGTGTAGTAAAAAAAAAATAGTTTGAAGCTGAACTGGACTTTTTTTCAGGTTTTAAATAACATTACAAATGAAATTAATATTTCTTTTTTATTTTTAATACTAGATATATGAATAGAAAATTGTTCATTTCTCCTTTTTATTATTATGAATTCTAGTAACTCAGTTTCACTTGTGGGATATTAGATAAGACTAGCTGCTAACATGTCATACTCCACATAGTAAATATGAAGCATTTTCACTTTTCCCACATTTCCCACACAGCATTCAGGACTACAGGAATGAGCACTATTCGTGAAGCTAATTATACCTTCCCATCTTTCCAAGACTTTTTTTGTGATTCCATTTTTTCTCCTCAAGACTACATTGATCATCCTCATTAAAATTTATTTTGATAGCATTCAATTATGGGGTTTTGCTTCAGCATATTTAAATTGCTTTGTCATTACTAATTGTTGAATGAATAGCAGCACAACCTCAAGAGGCAGACTCAGTCAAAAGGTCAAAAGACACAGTTCTAAGATAGCATCCAGTACTTCAGTTATGGGCACTATTCTTTAATAGCTATAAGATCACAATGCTTTAGTCAGGGGAAAAAGGTCAATGGCCATGCCCTCCCCAAACCATTCTGGCACTACCAGATACATACAGCTTGTTTCAGAGACTATTCCATGAAGCATAGCAAAGGCTAAGGGGAGTATCACTAGTTGTATTCCTATATATTGAGAAGAAAAAACATTGATATCTCCTTTTTTAAACATTTGTTTAAATGTTTATTTTATTTTTAATTTATAGGATAAAACAAACATTTTCATAACATATAATAAAAAGTTTCATAAGAAATTGCTAATCTATTATATACAATTTGTTATTAAATACATAATAAAGTTATCATATAAATTTCTTTTTTTCCCCTTTTTATAGTTTCCCTTTCAACATCCCCCAGTTACCATTAGACACAAGTATGTATACATATGTAAAATCATACTATATATACTTCTGCTAGGTAAGATGGGTTCTATTAAATATAATTGCCTGACCAAGAAAAAACCTATTTAAAGCACAATTATCTTTAAATCACTAGATTTAAGACCTAGGATTAATAGACTCAAACTTCTATGAGGACTTGACTAGTTCTTTTAGTCTACACTCAACTTTCCTTTACTCTTAAGTGTCCAGACAGCAAAGTCTTTAAATCAAATCCTACTCATTGTATTTTCCCTTAATAAGAAGGCTATGAACCAATAAGATGTCTTAAAGGTTGAATTTAATGCTGTGCCATTTACGACTAAAAGCAAGCTTTTGTGTTACAAAATGGATACCTTCCATTTTAACTAAAGTAAACAACTCTGTTTCATATTTGAAAGGGTAAATATTCCTTTAGGAACAGAAAACATAGAAAAGAAAACGTATCTTTGCCTCAGTTTCCTTATCTGTAAAATAGAGATAATACTAGTACCTACATCCTAAGGTTTATTGTAAGAATCAAATAAGATAATACTTGTAAAGTTTTACTTAGCACATTGCCTGGCACAGAGTAAATGTTAGATTTATTAATTGCTATTATTATATGCAAACATTTTATAGACTTTAAAATATATAGAAATGTCAAACTGAAGAAGACAACTGAATTTTAAAACTTGTTTAATTCTTAATAAAGAATTTTCAATATTATTTATCAAGTATTTGCTAATTACCTCCTATGTATCTTACTAGTTTTCATAATCAAAGCATGGTTTATGTTGTACATTTATAGACATATTGTGAATAAAGATAGATTTGTGATTTAACAGATCCCATTCAATCCTCTGACACCTCCTCCAAAAATTATTAAATGCTTACTACATGTGATATACAAGGGGAGACACAAAAATATTTAAGGTACCCCTGAGAAAAGAATATGCAACAGGAATGAATCAAAAAAAGGAAAGGCCATAAAACTTACTTTTACAATTTTACATTAGAAGGTAGCTTTACATAAAGGAAAGAACATTAGATCAAGTCAAGTCAATAAACACTTTTTTTTTTTTTTTGCTGAGGTAATCAAGGTTAAGTGACTTGCCCAAGGTCACACAGCTAGGAAGTATTAAGTGTCTGAGCTCAAATTTGAGCTCAGGTTCTCCTGATTTCAGGGCTGCTGCTCTATCTACTGTACCACCTAGCTGTCCCTCAATGAGCACTTATTAAGAGTTTATTAAATGCCAGGCCTGGGTTAAACTTTGGAGATAGAAAGAAGGAAAAATTGTTCTTATCCTCAAGGAGAGATAATGGGGAAGACAACATTTTAACAATTGTGTATCTACCAAATCTGTACAGGGTAAATACTAAATTGGACTTTTTGTGTGGCTTTTGGTAAAGCACAATCCTTCTACTCTCAGTTTTCTCATCTGTAAAACTAGGGGATTGGATTAAATCATCTTCAAAGCCTCTGGTATTCTAGGTTTTTAACTTCTCATGGAATTCACCCAACAGTTATAGCTACTAAAGTTTTTCCAGCATCTCTTCTGAAACATTAGCCTCTTTGCTTACTGCATTATGGGAATTGATCATTATTTTTCTCTAAATTTTCATCCCAATAACCACCTAGCCCATTCCACCTCCTGCCACAGGAGGCTTTCCTTCATTTATGGGAAACTAACTGTGTCCACAGACCAAAGATAGCTGCTTTTTTAAACTGGGTTGGACAGTGATAGATGACAACTGATACAGACTAAATCTGCTCTGAAGACCATCAAGAAACATTCTGATAGTTTTAGAACTATAATTTGCACATAGTGAATTTGAGATCAACAATTCTATCTACTACCCCTTTTGTTAGTTAGATTGTGGACTCTGAAAGAAATGTCTTCCCACTTCAAAGAAAAGCCAACTGTCATTATTTATATACTTTGAAAGAGGAAACACAATGAGGATGATGTCACACCACTGATGATATAATCCCAAGAAAAGCCATAAATCTGTAGGAGAATAGACCAAGAAATCCATGGTGTGGCTTGAAGATTACAAAAGACTTTCTTTTGCAATATATCAATATTGCAAAATTTGTAAATATGACCCCTCACATTCCATTACCAGTTAAAAGATTTTCAATATGACATTGTGGGAAAAGATGTGGATTTGGAATCAAAGTACTTTGGTAGAAATCCCAACAATTACTTACTGATCAATTAATTAAGCATTTAAAGAACTATGTCATATATGTCTGATACATGAGGGAAATGCCATCTTCATTATTTATATATGCTTCTATAATGCATTTTACAAAGCTTCTAATGATAACTTGATTGCCTCCTGAATCAAACAACAAATATGTATTGAACACCTTATATATACCAGAACTTATATATACAACTACACAGAATGAAACAATTCCCTCCCAAGGTGTTTATGTTCTAATGAAAAAATAAATAAATATAAATATAGAATCTATTTATGCAGATAAATAGGTAGTTAGATATAGATACATTTATCTATCTATCTATCTATTTATATGTATATATATATATATGGGGAGAGAGAGAGACAGAGAGGAAGGAAAGAAAGAGAGAATTAGAGACAAAAAGACAGAGAGAATAAATTCACATAAATAAAACCAGAAGCAGCTAGGTGGTGAAGTGAATAAAGTGTTAAACTTGGTATCAGGAAATCCAAAATCTGAATCCTGCCTGAATTATTTATAAGTTGTGTGATCCTGAGCAAGTCACTTAACTGATCTCAGTCTCCCTTTCCTCAGTAAAATAGGGTAATTAATAGCACAGGGTTGTTGTGAGAATCAAATAAGATAAAATATGTAAAATACTTTACACACCCAAAGCATTCACTAAATGCTATTATTGTAATTATTATTTAACACAATTTATTTGGAAGCAAACATAGGGTAGTTAACTAAAGCATAGTAAGGGGGCAGCCAAGAAGATTAAAGCAATCTTAGAGGCTGTATTAATAGAGGGATAGTGTTCAGAACAAAGGAGACAATAGTTCCTCATCCTCTTTACTGATTCCAATCTTTTTAAAGTCATACAGAAATGAGACTGCTTTCAAAACAGTGACCAGGATGGAAATTTGCATTTAGAGGGAATAAGAAAGACTGTGTAAAGGTAGTGTTTGAATTTCATCTCGAAGGAAATGAGAGATTCTCTGGAGCCAAGGTGAGAAATGAGGATATTCCAGGCATTGAATCATGGTCAATGAAAAGGCCTGGATAGGGGGAGATGGTGTGCTGTGTGAGGAATAGGAACAAAGCAGAGTTGGCTGGATTGCAGAGTACAGGAAGAGGAGTAATGTTCAACGAGACTAGAAGGATAGGAAAGGGTCAGGTTGCAAAGAGCTTTCAAAACTAAACAAAAAGGAGTTTTCATTTGATCCTAAAGATAAAAGAAAACCACTGAAGTTTATTAAGTTTGAGACTGACATAGTCAGAGCTGAGCTTTAGGAAGATGACTTTGGCAGCAATGCATAGGATGGGCTAGAGTAGAGAGATTCTTGAAACAGAGAGAACAATTAGAAGACAGAAAATGGCAATATTCTAGGTGAAAGGTGATGAGGGCTTCAGCTAAGGGATCATAGATTTGGAGCTGAAAGGGATCAGAGACCATCTAGACTATTTACAGATGAGGAAACAGACCAGATTGGAAGCATGTAATGTTAGATTTAATTGAAAATTGAAATCAGAATTTATAATACAGTTGAATGTATTATTAGAGAGCCAGTCATCAAAGGATGTTAACTGGTTAATTAATGTAAACCAACAGCAGGGTATGAAGAAAAGAATCTAAGTTCCAGAATCAAGAGACTGGGGTTCAAATTTTACCTCTGGCACAACTGCTATGTGACTTTGGGCAGGACATGGTAGCTCTAAGTGCTTTGTTTTCCTCATCTATAAAATGCAGGATTTGGACTGGATGGTTTCAGCTATAAATCTATAATCAAATATCTCCAAATGAAAGTATTAGTTGTCTTAATGCAGGTCAATGTCCTTAGCTCTATGCTGCTTAACATTTTATCAGCAACTAGTGGGAAAGCCAAAGAAGACATGATTATCAGATTTGCAATGATTTGAAACTCAGTGGAATAGCTAATATACTGAATGACAAAATCAGAATTCAAAAAGATCTCAACAGGCCAGAAAGGGTCACTAGATTAATGAGGTGAAATTGATTAGGGATGAATGAGAAATATTCTTTTGAGCTAAAACAAAACAAAATAAATAAAAAAAATCAACAGCATTAAGTATAAGTCAAAAAGCCTTGTCTTAATAGCAGTGTGTGTGTGTGTGTGTGTGTGTGTGTGTGTGTGTGTGTGATAATCTAGAGGTTTTAGCTGGCCCTAAGCTTAATGCTATTCAGCAGTGCAAGGTGGTGACCAAGAAGGTTAAAGCAATCTTTGGCTGAGTTAATAGAGGGATAGTGTTCAGAACAAAAGAGGAAAAGGTTCCTCTGTCCTCTTCACTGGTTCAAATCCTTTAAAAGGGTCATCAAAAAGTGAGACCACTTTCAGAACACAGTGACCAGGATCAGTCTCTAGAATCTGTACTACATGAGGAACAGTTAAAGGAACCAGGGATGTTTTTCTTGGGAGAGAAAAGACTTAAGAGTAATGTGATAGCCATTTTCAAATATTTGAAGACCTGTCATGTGGAAGAGGGATTAGTCTTATTCCTTGCAGTTCCAGAGGGCAGAGCTAAAACCAAAGCATGGAAATTAGAGGATATCAGATTTCAATTCAATGGAAAGAAAATCCTTCCAACAATTTGGACTTTTCATAAGTGTAATGGACTGCCTTGTAAGATAGTGACTTCCTCATCATCAGAAGTATCCAAGCATAGTCTGGACAGCCACTTGTCAAGGTAGTGGTACAAGTTATTCAAACATATAGTAGAGTATTTCTAAGATTTTTTCCAGCTTTAAAGTTTTGAGGTTCACTGCCCCAAATTCCCCATTAATCTAGTGTATACAGCATATTTTAAGCATATAGCACATATACAGTGTTTCTCACATTAATGTAATAATTTAGTTATTTCAAGTTTCAAAGATGAGATCTTATCTTTGCAGCAAAACTTCATTATGATAAATTGTTACTTTTCTCCATGCTTACATAATACATATCTCTAAGAGACAGAGCCAAAAACCACAAGAAAATGTTTTCTACAGATAATTTTCAAGACTTAGTTCCCTGTAAAGTATTATCAAGATGTTTTTCAGTATTTCAAATATGTTGCCACAATATTCAAATGGAAGTATTAAAGTTAAATTCAGGAAAACTCCAGAACCTACAATTTTAAAGGAGTTCTTTTAAGGGAACCGGACACTAAAAGATTACAGAAAATTGTATGATTGTAGCATTAAATTTAATAAAAAGTGAAAGAACCCATTAAAATATCATCCTTCCCATTCTTGAATGAACTAGAGCTTTGTTGTTCAAGACTGCTTATTCCATCTCTAAGGAATGCAAGTACTTACTGGTAGCATTAGAGATGAAATGAGCTATCAAAAATGCAGTGCTCTGATTTAGTCTGAACTCTAGGGATTTTAATGCCAGACACATCCACCTTCAGCTGGAGGGTATTTGTGGAGAGCTGCCGTGGAAAATGCCCATACTCAGAAAAATGCATACACTTAGCAACCAAGAAAGATGAAAATACAAACTTACTGATCAAGATTTGGGAGTTGCAAAAATGGAATACAAATTTGGCACTTTGAAATCACTCCAGGCATGTAAGTAGGAATAGTTCCAGCAGAGCGGGTCTACAAGTCTTGCTCAAGCAAAACTTCCTTTGTGCTCAGTGGGAATTCTGCCTAAATAAACCCTGAAAGATCAAACCCTATTAAAATATATGTGTGTATATACATATAGATTGTTATTTTTTTTGTCTTGCCTGACTTCTTCAGAGCATGTGAACATGATTTAAAAGTGGACTTCATATCCTATAATGATGAGGGTAAATTTTTCATTGATTATTAGTGAATACAACCTGTAATTTGTCTACAGAGGCTCCTGAAAGAAACCTGGGTTCCCCTAAAGACATTGATTTAATTTTACCACTATCAACATAGAAGACACAATAGATATTCATTATCATTCCAACTGGAAATTCTAGGATTCTCTTGCTAATGGATTTCAGTGTGATGTAACATTGAAGAAAGCAATAGCCTACATTGATGGGAAATGATAAATATAAGATTTTAGTCATGAGACTCTGAGGTTCCAGCTCCTTAAGGACATCAGTCCCAGTAATTGACTGTTTTAGAAAATCATAATTATATGCAGCAGTTCATGGAAGAGCAAGATAAGGAAAAACTTTGCCTCCCCCCCTCCTTTTTTTTTTTTTTTTTTTGGTTCCATTTATACAGTTCTTAAATATCAGTAGTATCTTTGAGGACCTGACCAGCATTAATATCCACTTGTGAAGGATGGGGTCTGGAAATCTGATTTCATTTATTCTTTCCTTTACCTCTCTCAAATGTTTCTTCATACCATACCCCAGAAGGCAGAGGAAGTATCTCAGGAGCCTCACTGAAATCAGAAATTTTGTAATGAAGAACAGAAGAATCATAGAGTTAAGAGAGACCTTAGAAGCCATCCAATCCAAACTTATGGAGACTTGCTCTCTTTTAAGCCTTCATCCATCCAATTTTACCACTTGCAACCCAGAAGATACAATAGACATTCTCTACCCATATAACTGAAAATGCTAGGACTCCCTTGCTAGTGGATATTGGAGTGATGCAACACTGGGGAAAGCAAAAGAATGGATCTATCTCTGCAGATTGTTTCTCTTACCTCTGTCATCCCTTTTACTCTATGTGGATTAAAGAGTGGGAGGAAATCTGATGTGGAATATGGAACAAAACATCCCACTTGAACCATCTTAAACTCCAGCCTCCTGGTGGTGAAACATCCTGGGAAAACATCTATTACAGTACCTCTAGCCATTGAGAACTAAAAGAAAGGATCATGGGATTTAGAGCCACAAAGGACTTTGTAGATCATGGAGGCCAATCAATTAACTTGCATTTTATTAAGTACTTACTAAGCAGACACTGTGCTAGGCACAAGGGACATAAAGATGAAACACTTTTTGCCCTGAAGGAGCTTAGTTACACATATCCAAACAATTGGGGGCTGAGGAAGAGTTAGACCAGAGCTGATATTTCATAGGTCTAGGTAGCCCCCCATAAGGAATTTTATTTACCAGTGAAACTATGTACCTTCTCCACTATTTAGAGTGCTAGGGAACTGCCTGAGGCACTCAGAAATCAAGTAACATATATATAAAAGGCTGGACTTGAATCCAGGTCTTTTAGACTATATCATCAGCTTTCTATTCAGTGACATCAAACTGAAATAGGAACAGGGGCCACTAAGCCATACATATAGATATTTGCTAGCCACATATTGGTGTAGAAAACCACATATTAACATTATCTATGAGCTACTGTATTTTTATTTATTTTGTTAAACATTTTCCAATTTTATTTTAATCTGGTTCTGTCCCACTTGCAAATGTTGAAGGCTACAAATAGATAAACTAAGCACAAGAAGATTTTGGAGAAAATGCTATAGTAAGTGAAAGTGGTGGGGAAGAAGGATCAGGAAAGACCTTACATAGAAGGTAATAATTTTTTTTTCATTTTATTTTTTATTTATTTTTTTATTAAAGCTTTTTATTTGTATAACATATGTATGGGTAGTTCCCCCAGCATTGATCTTTACAAAGCTTTCCATTACAAATTTTGTCCCCAGCCCCCTCCCTTCCCCTAGATGGCAGGAAGTCCACTACATGTTAATAATGTTGAAATACTTGACAAGTTGTGCAAGAAAAATCCTATCTACAAGGAAAAAAAGAAAATCAGAGAAAGGAAACACACTGCAAGCAAATATCAATAAAGAGCATGAAAATGTTAAGTTGTGGTCCATATTTCATATCCCTCTCTCTGAGTGTATATGGTCTTCTTCAGTGAACAACTGGAAGTGGTTTGAAACATTTCATTGCTGAAGAGAGCCATGTCCATCAGAATTGATCATCATATAGTACTGTTGCTGTTGTGTATAATGATCTCCTGGTTCTGCTCATTTCGCTCAGCATCAGTTCATGCAAGTCTCTCCAGGCCTCTCTGAAATCGTCCTGCTGGTTGTTTCTTACAGAGCAATAATATTCCATAACATTCATATACCATAATTTATTCAGGCACTCTCCAATTGATGGGCATCCATTCAGTTTCCAGTTTCTAGCCACTACAAAAAGGGCTGCCACAAACATTCTTGCACATGTGAGTCCCTTTCCCTCCTCTAAGATCTCTCTGGGATATAGGCCCAATAAAAACACTGCTGGGTCAAAGGGTATGCACAGTTTGATAACTTTTTTGAGCATAGCTCCAAATTGCTCTCCAGAATGGCTGGATCCATTCACAGTTCCACCAACAATGTATTAGAGTCCCAGCTTTCCCACATCCCCTCCAACATTCATCGTTATCTTTTCCTGTCATTTTAGCCAATCTGACAGGTGTGTAGTGGTACCTCAGAGTTGTCTTAATTTGAATTTCTCTGATCAATAGTGATTTTGGAGCAACTTTTCATATGACTAGAGATGGTTTTAATTTCATCATCTGAAAATTGTCTGTTCATATCCCTTGACCACTTATCTATTGAAGAGTGGCTTGAATTCTTATATATATGAAACAATTCTCTATATATTTTAGAAATGAGGCCTTTATCAGAACCATTAAATGTAAAGATGATTTGAAGGTAATAATTGAATCTAGTTTTGAAGGGACCTAGAGACATTACCAGGAGAGAGAGAGACAAAGCCAGAGAGACACAGAAAGAGCTAGAGCTAAAAAGACCGAAATAGAGACAAATATAGGCAGAGAGACAAAGAAAAAGAGAAACACAGCAACAGAAAAAAAGAGATAACAGAGACAGACAGAAGGTGAAGAAATGGAGAAAGAAGCTAGATCATCTTATGTAGTAAACAGCAAGGTCATTTTGGTGAGACTAGACAATGTATGATGGAGAATAGTGTATGATAAGCCTGGAAAGGTGGGTTGGATCAAGGTTGTGAAAGGCTTTGTGCCCTTCAAAAATGACAAAAATAGGAGCATGCTTTATTATCCTAGAGGTGATAGGGAGTCAGTGGAGTTTGTGAGCAAGGGAATGGTATAGTCAGATCTGTGCTTCAGAAATATCACTTAAGCAATTGTGTGGAGAATGTATTAGGAAGTAGAAAGAATTAGAGCAGAGAGACCAATTAGGAGATGATTGCAATAATCCAAGAAAGTGAATTTGATGTTAACCATTCATGTGGAGAGAAGGGGACTGATGAGAGAGAGCTGTCACAGAAGTCAAATCAAGCAGACTTTGCAAGTGACTGTATTGGATGAAGGAGAATGAAGAGTCATGGATAATTCCAAGGTTGTAGACTTGGATAACTGGAAGGAAAGTGACAGAAACTGACAGAAATAGGCAAGTTCAGAAGATGAGTTTGGAGGGGAAAGATAACAAGTTCTGTTCTGGACATGTTGAATTTAATATGACTATGATATATGCAATTTAATATGCCCAAAAGGAAAAACTCATTGTATAATACAGTAAAATGAAGTCTGGAGAAGTTAAAAATCTGCCTAAATTCATGTCGTTTATAACTTAGCAAAACAGGGTCCCAGACCTTCTGACTATAAATCCAGTGCTTTTTCCTCTGTTAGTTTTCTCCAATTTATCTTTCAGATAGAAAGATAGATAGATAGAAAGACATAGATATATAGAGTTATATGGACATCTATGTATGTATCTATATAGATATATAAATATATAGACATATATACACATAGACATGTATGTGTGTGTATATATATATATATTGCATATATATTGTATGTATTTGATTCAGTTAACTTAACTTCTCTAAGGTCTTAAAGTTATTAAATGTCACATATATGTCTCTGTCTCTCTCTGTGTATATCTTGTTTGTATATAGTTATTTGTATATTATCTTCCTATTAAACTGAGCTCCTAAAGAGCAGATTTTGTCATTCATCTTTCTTTGTATTCTTAGCAGTTAGTGCAATGCCTGGCACATAGTAGGTGTTTAATAATATTTATTAATGGCTGCCTGACTGCACTTTCTACTACATAGACAGAGTTGGTAAATTATTCAGAAACAAAATGTGAGGAATTAAAAAGAAAGGAGTTATAATATATGAGTAATATTTTTTTTTACATGATAATGACTTCTGGGGCAGAGAACCCACATTAAAATCTTGCCTCTGCTCTTTTATCTCTATGGCTTCAATTTTCTTATCTGTAAAGGGAAAAGATTGGATTATGGCATCTCTAAATGCTCTTTCTTTTCTAATTTCTATGTCTCTACTACTAATAGCAAAGGGGAACTAGAAATGGGAAAAAGTTCTGTAAAAAAAAAAGAAAGAAAACAGTTTAAACATGTTTTGTTTTGTGACTACACCATCTTATCCAATTGTGTTTTAAAATTTACAAATCTTTCACAAATAGCATTCCATTTGACCCAAACAATAATCCTAGGAGATGGACAAGCCAAAAAAATGATTCCCATTTTATAGGTCAGGAAACCAAGTTTTAGGAACTCTTATGTAGCTTGTCAATCGTCACTGCAAAGTGGTAGAATTAGGATAATCTAGAGTGTGTTACAGTCAGTTTGAATTGGCATCCAGGAACCATATACAAAATTTTCAGGGTGAGCATATAATATACCTTAAAAATCAGCAAACACTGCAGATCAGTATGACTCATTTTGTTGATTGCCTAGACTTAAAATGGTAGAGAAAATGTTAATAATGCAGATTAAACACGAGTGTCTTGTGCATCTTTTTTTTTTTTTTTTTTTTTTGAGAGAGAGAGCCACAATAGTGGCTGGAAGTTGGATCTTTTGATAGTCCAATACATTATCCTTTGGACTATATGACCAATCTAATAGGACTTTCAAATATAGGAATTCTGTCTATAGGAATAGTATTTATAGGAATACTGTCCATAGGAATTCAGGGAAATTGAAACTTTGCTAGTAAAGGATCCACAGGTTTTAGAATAACTCTGCCACAAAAATACTTCATTAAATAAATGCTATGGATACAAGAATGATCTATTGTCAGTATCCCTTGTACCTATCAGATTGGAACCCATTTATGACTTTTTAGATGGAGCCTGGTGACTTATTTGAAATTCAAATAGCTTAAATAACTTTTCCAGGGTCTTAAAGTTATTAAATGTCAGAGTAGGGATTTGAACTCATATCTTTTTGATTCCAAAGCCACTGTACTTGGCTGCCTCTCACAGATAATATAAATATTCGTTCATGCCTTCTAGTCATGTACAGTTCTCCTGAACTACTGAAGTTGAATCTAGCCAAGGCATATATTCCTGTAAGACTGAAGTTAATAAAAAACAAATGACTAAACTGAAAACCAGAAGGAATTTCTGCTCCAGCCAGAATTCCAAACAATAAGCTGAAATTAAAATGGGAGAGGGAAAACAAATGAAAGAGAAAGTCCAAGAGCTCAACGTTTTCCTCCACATAAAGGAAACAGATTCCAAAAAGAAGGCACAGAGATTAAGGGGATATTAGATGCAACCAACGGATGGAATAGGAGACATCAAAAGTCCACAGGGCATAGCAAATGAATCAACACACAACCTGGCACATTACATAGAGAAACATGACCCTGGCTGCACTAAAGAGAATACAGGAGGTAATCCAAAAAGAATGAACAGTTCGTTCCCTTCCCTTTTCCCATGCCTTTGTCATTCTTGGTGAGTCAAGTATCAGCAACTCTCCCTTCAGGCAAAAGTGACTACAGCCGGGAAAGAAAGGCTAAAATAGAATTATTCAACTTGCTCTTAATTGGGTTTTTTCCTACACATTCTAGAACCTATGGATGGAGTTTGCTTTTTAAGTAAGTTAGATGGAATTCCCTCACCCTTCTCCCACTCTCTCATCTCTTAATAGAACTCAACAAAATATGTTTTCAGTGGAGTTAAAATGGCATCTCAGCAAAAACCAGACTAGGGGTAGGAAAAGTAGGCAATAACCCAAGGGTGCAATGAGCAGGAAATGCAAACACAAATACTTTTTTAAAATATTGCTTTTTCTACATACATATATTTTTAATACTAGAAAATTTTGTTTTCTAGGTCACAAAGGTATTTTTTTTTTAATGTCAAGAGAGTGGTATGTTAAAAGGAAAGGTTTAAAGTCTACAATGGGACAATTTTCAAGCAGCAGATAGTGCAGTTTTCAATTCCTTTCCCCTTAGGAAGCAGTTTCTAGCTTTAAATCTGCATTAAATTATGAAAAACTAACAAGATAGGAAAAATGAATATTTGTCCATGCCTTCCAGTCATGTACAGTTCTCCTGAGCTACTGAAGTTGAACCTAGCCAAGGTATATATTCCTGTAAGACTGAAACTAATAAAAAAAAAAAGTGGAAAAGATGAGAGGATTGGTGTTCAGATTCCACCTCTGATGCTTACTTGCCACCTGTGTGACTTTAAACAAGTAATAATAACCTCTGAGGGTTTCCTCATCTGCATGTGGGAGTTGGACTAGGTTACCTCTAGGGTTTCTCCTACCTCTTTATCAATTTTTTTTTAAATAAAGACTGGAAAATGCAAAGCTAAATCTATTGTTTAAATTTTATTTTTTATTATGAATCTAATCAATGAATATGAACATACCAGTATCCAAAGCATAAAAACAAGCAGTTATAAAGAGTTTTGTTGTATTTTTGTTTTTTAGTGTACTTTAAATTTAAGAATAGTAGCAAAATTGCCTTGTGTGGGTCCTTCTCTGATCTGGGTTTTCCTCTATGTATTTTTTATGCTGTGGTTCTGTTCCTTTATTTTTCTTTTTTTTTTTTTACATATACATTACTATCCATTAATTTATCTTCCTCTGCCCCAAGTTTAAAATTTCCCTTGTAATGCATAGGCATTTTAAAATAAAACAAAACAACATATTGGTCATGTCTAAAAGCATATGACTCACTTTATTTTATTTTTTTATTAATTTTTTTATTTTTCAAAGCATATGCATGGATAATTCTTCAACATTAACCCTTGCAAAACTTTGTGTTCCAATTCCCCCCCCTTTGTGACCCCCACCATGTCCCCTAGATGGCAAGTAGTTCAATATATGCTAAATATGGTAAAAATGTTAAATCCAATATATGCATATATATTTATACAATTATCTTGCTACACAAGAAAAATCTAATCAAAATGGAAAAAAATGAGAAAAAATAAAATGCAAGCAAACAACAACAAAAAAGAGTGAAAATACTATGTTGTGATTCATTTTCAGTTCCTGCAGTTCTCTTTCTGGGTGTAGATGACTCTCTTCATCACATCATTGGAACTGGCCTCAATCATCTCATTATTTAAAAGAGCAATGCCCATGAAAATTGATCATCGTTTAGTCTTGTTGTTGCCATGTACAATGATCTCCTGGTTTTGCTCATTTCACTCAGCATCAGTTCATATAAGTTTCTCCAGGCCTCTCTGAAATCATCCTGATGATCATTTCTTATAGAACAATAATATTCCATAACATTCATACACCAACATACATTATTTAGCCATTCTCCAATGATGGGCATCCACTCAGTTTACAATTTCTTGACACTACAAAAAGGGCTGCCACAAACATTTTTGCACATGTGGGTCGCTTTCCCTCCCTTAAGATGTCTTTGGGATATAAACCCAATAGAAACACTGCTGGATCAAAAAGAATGCACAATTTAATAACTCTTTGGGCATAGTTCCAAATTGCTCTCCAGAATGATTGGATCTGTTCACAATTCCACCAACAATATATTAGAGTCCCAGTTTTCCCACATCCCCTCCAACATTCATCATTATCTTTTTCTATCACCTTAGCCAATCTGAGAGTATGTAGTGTTATCTCAGAGTTGTCTTAATTTGCATTTCTCTGATCAATAATGATTTAGAGCACCTTTTCATATGACTAGAAATGGTTTCAATTTCTTTATCTGAAAATTGTCTGTTCATATCTTTTGACTATCATTTGGAAAATGGTTTGAATTTTTATAAATTTGATTCAATTCTCTATATATTTTAGAAATGAGGCTTTTATCAGAACTCTTGAATGTAAAAATGTTTTCCCAGTTTATTGCTTCCCTTCTAATCTTGTCTGCCTTAGTTTTGTTTGTACAAAAACTTTTTTAACTTAACATAATCAAAATTATCTATTTTGTGATCAATGATGATCTCTAATTCTTCTTTGGTCACAAATTCCTTCCTCCTCCACAGATCTGAGAGGTAAACTATCCTATGTTCTTCTAATTTGCTTATAATATCATTCTTCATGTCTAAATTGTGAACCCATTTCGACCTTATCTTGTAATACAGTATTAAGTGTGGATGACTCACTTTTAGTCAAGGGATTCTTAAAGTTTTTCACTTCAGCCTCTCCCCTTTCTCTTCCTCCTTGGAAATCTGCTGAAGCCTATGGACCTCTTCTCTTCTCAGAATGAAGTTTGGTGGGGAAGGGAGAGGAGATGTTAAACTCATAATTAAATGAAATGCTAAATTTCAATTAGAAATTAATGACAAATAAGACAGATTCTTTTTTTTCCTTCACCTTCAAGTTCATGGACCTTCTGAAATTTATCCATTGATTGGGGAATTGAAGGGTCAGAATAGGGGAGCATTTAATGATTAGGAACTGCAAGTTTAGAAGAAGACTCTCTATGGGGTAGAGTTGGGAGGAGCCAGGCCATGGTGGACATGACGCCTCGTCTTACAGATTTCTATAGCATCTGGCACCTGGTCATCACACCTGTGGTAGTAAAGGTAGGTGGCTGGGTGAGCATCATGTGCACGACTGGGTGCAGGGAAATCCTCATCATTTGGTGCGTAAGAAAGGTTTCTGGTATAAAGAACCATGTGGCATCCTCAATTGACCTGGAGCTCATCCACACCACAAAAAACGTATTGTAGAGCCAGTCCTAGGTGTCCATGTGCTATGGTCAATCAACACCTGTGGTCCCAACCCAGAAAATTGATGATCGTGGGCTAGCCAAAGACCCACTCTCCCAAGTGTTCCCCTGGGATCCACCTCAGCCACATGGTCCTGGCTCTGCTTCTCCTGCAAAGCTGGTGAGCATAGTCTGCCTTGGCCAGGACCAGTACTCGGATGGAGCCAGAGGCAGGCAGCCCCAGGACTCCTTTCCTCATGCTCTCCAACCCTACTAAATAAAGTTCTCCAGATGACTGGGGCAGGAGGTGAGGGGGGCAGGGGGGGAGCAGCTGATTTAGTCCATCATTTAATTGCTAAGATCTGTTACCCCTCTAAGTACCCTGGTCTTGTGGTTACCCCCAAAGTATTGAGTTGCCACTGGGGAATGAGAAAAGGAGAAGAGAATCAAGGGAAATATATACACATTTTATGTATTTTCATGTACATAGTATTTTGTCTTTCATACATAGATGATTTATTTGTCAAAAGGAGCAAAAAGAGGAGATTTGTGTGAAAAAACCAGCTTGGAACATTTCTGATAACCAGAAAGAAATTGTGCCCTATAGAAATGTAGAGATTTAGTGGAGAACAGCTTCAGGGGTTAAGTACTGAGTGAAGGTTAGGTTAGAAGAAGGCATTGCTGTCCATCAAGGCATTTAATAACTAATATTTATACAATACTTTCTATGTGCTAGACACTGTACTAAGCTATTTACAATCATTATCTTACTTGATCTTTACAACAACTCTGGGAGATAAATGCTCCTGTCCATTTTACAGATGAAGAAACTGAGATTGGAAGAGATTAAATGATTATCTCAGGGTCACACAGCCAGTATTACAATTTGATTTACGTTATTTTCATAGTCTTAACAATATAGCTGAGAGGCTATTCATCAAAGAACTGTCTGAAGATTGTGCGAAAATATATGCTGTACATAGCAGAGTACTTAATAGTGTTAATTGATTAATTGTCATACCTGATAAAATGACAGACTTTGAGGCTTTTCAACCTAAGTTAGAGAAGGATCATTATTCATGGGGAGTCCCTGATTTTTGACCTTAAAAATTATAGATGAGGTTAAGAACTGAGAAGCAGCAGATGAAAAGAATGAAGAACCAGATGAAGTGAGAAGCAGATGATGGAGGGTGTACTCTTTCTTTCTTGGATGAAAAGGAGAGGAAGATCATAAGATAAGAGCAGTTATCTTGGTCTCAGTTTTCTGAGAATGCTAATTAATGCCAGAGAGGATGGCTGCTCTTTTCATTGGAGGATACCTCAGCAGCAACTGGAAGCTGATTGAAAGAAAGCAGAATTAGGATGCTTTGTACAGAATTGGCTTTCAGCACTGTCCACCTACTCAAAATCCCAGAACTGTTCCATGAGGTTCAGTACCTTCTGTGACCATAGATAAAATTACTGCCCTTTAGTGCTTCTTATAGCCTGAAAGAGGGGAAACCCTACAGAGCTTTTACTATATGACCTTCTACTACCCTCTCTGACTTAAAAGGGAGAAATTGTTTGGAGAATATCTGAAAAGCTTAGCAATTCTCACTGAAATAGCTTAATATTGCTTCAGTGCCTAACCAAAAGAAGGAGAACTTGAAAGCTGTGGAATCCTGCTATTAAACTGATATGCTGTGATATTGTGACTTTACTAAAATAGTTTAACACTGCTTCAGTGACTCAAAAGTAGCATAGAATTGCTTCAGCCTGTCATAGGGTTGAAAGGCTTTTGAGAAGAATAAATAATTCTCTAAAATAGTGAAAAGTATTCCCCCAACAAAGATCACCAACATCAGGTCTGCCATCTTGAGAAGAAAATGCTTTAAGTATGATAATCCCTCTTTTACACAGGAGGAAATTAAGACTGCAAGAAGTTAAGTGATTTTTCTCAGAGTCAACAGAACCAATTATTATTTCGAGTAGAGATGAACAATCAAAAGTGTGCCTAATGACTGGCTGTACAAAACATTCCTTGTCTGGAAAGAATGAGGAAAACATTATTTTCTCTATGTTATTTAACCAAAAAGATTTCCAACAGTTCAGCTGTTCTGATATAATATGAAATATATGCTAAACTATTAGGACCAATATGCAGAAGCAGTTGTTATCAATAGGTGCTTGACAATAACCATGTATTTTATTATATTTCCTTACATATTTAAGATCTATAGATATAAGGTCTCCATGTAGTGTACAAAATCTTTAATGTCTTTTATTTCTTTTACCTCAGTCTTATAGTCTAATTTTTTTCATTGTCCTTCCCAGTGCCTTTCTTTGCATGGAAATTTGCTTGTAAAGAGAAAGGAATGCTAATACAAGTATAGTGGGATAACTATTTGGTCCAACTATTCTAGAAAATAATTTGGAATTATGCTAAAAAAAGTGACCAAAATGCTATTCTCAATGATCCCAGTACTAGTACCAGGGAGATTAGTCAATAGAGAAAGATCCACTACACATCAAAATATTCATTGCAGCACTTTTTCTAGTAACAATGATTTAAAAACAATTGGTTGGGGCAACAATAAACAAATTGTAGCACACAAATATAAAGTAATATTCCTGAACATACAAAGTGGTGAATAAGAAGAATTCCAGTGAAATGATGCAAAGTAAGCACAGAAAAACATTATGTGCAATGACTACAACAATGTCAATGGAGAAGACGATAAAAATCAAAATTGAATGCTATGTGATTATAATGACCAAGCAGGACTCTGAAGAAGAGATTAAAAATTATACCTTTTCTTCTTTATATATGTGGGTGACTATGGAAATAAAACACAGCTTATAGTGCCACAGATTATTTTTGTGTTATTTTTATTTAATAAAATTTCCTTTTTTTTTTTTTTTTTTACTCTTTATTGTAAAAAAATAGCTTTCTATATTGGGAAAAGGGAGGAACCTATTGGGGAAAGAAAGTAATAAAAAAGCAAAATATATGATGAATTTTATTTTAAAAATAAGAAAATTCCTGAATATGTAAATGAATTATATTTGTGCAGATTTTTATAAGGATTTTTAAGGAATGCATATAAATCAGTAGTTACTATAATCTTTTCTGTTGATTTTTTTGATAGTAATGCTATGGTTCTTTCCATTTGTTTAGTATATTTCTCTCTTTCAATACCTTGAGAATCAGACTTTCGACAGCCTCAAAATTGCATTATTTTGACTAAACACAGACTATGCCCCGTATGAATTTGGTTTTCTTCTCATCTGTTTTCTTTGGTACTTTTTTTCTATTTCTTTTTGTTGGACACTAAAAACAATGATGTGAAAGACCAAGAGCAATGGTTCAATTCTCACTGAAGATTATACATTGTTATAGAGAGGTTGGTGGATATTTTCTATTTTTCATCTGTTTATTATCCTCTAGTCTTTTCCTTAAATATTCTCAAGATGAACTGTCTTACCTGGATTTCATATCACATTTCCTGTAAACTCCTTTTTTTTTTTTCAATTGCTTCTTACTTTATAAGCCAATTCTGCTCATAATCTTCCATCATTTTTTTCTACAATGCTTTAAGAAAGATTTTCAATTTAGTATTACTCTTGATTTCTACCATATTGCTTCCATCATATTATGATATTAAATATTTACTGGTTGAGATAATTGAATACTTGGCCTTCAAATCATATCAGATGTTTCACATTGGGTAAACTAATATAGAAAATGATGTTTTATTGTATAATTCATTTTTAGTTTTTCTTCTAATATGATCATTGTTTTGTCCTTTGTTCTAACAAGTCACCAGGTGATTTGAAAATATTTCCTACATTAGAAGTTAGTTATTTATTGACTATTAAAATTATTCAAAGCACTTAATTTCTATGATGTTATTCCATGCATGCAATAGGTAGTACCTCACAATTTTCATCCTGAAATAATTATTGTTCTATAGGTATAAGGTCTCCATGTAGTGCACAAAATCTTTGATGTCTTTTATTTCTTTTACCTCAGTCTTATAGTCTAATTTTTTTCATTGTCCTTCCCTGTGCCTTCCTTTGCATGGAATTTTGCTTGTAAAATAAATTCCCCAAAACTGAAGAAGAGGGAACTACATCTTATAGGTCATGGCATTACTTCTTCTCCAAGGTTTTGAACAGACAATCAAGTTATTAAAAAAAAAAAAAAAAAGCATATAGGCTTCAGCCTTCTGTTCTCTTGACCCTGGAGAAAAGTATTTGAGTGGGGAAGAGAACAGAATATATAGCCTTGTGAACTGAAAAATTCAAAAAAGGGTTCTTTGAAATCCCATTGTTCCAGAATTCTGACTCAGTACTACAAGGCACAATGAGAATTGAGTATCCCTAAGCATCTTATCTTACCAGAGTCTAGAATTCATAGCTAGTAGAGTATCAATGCCCTGGAGAACAAGTAGCCTTGGGAATGACCTTCAGTAATCCAGCCTACTAGTACCTGACATTGGGCCTCATCTGGAAGTCCTGCCACATCTAGACATGAACTTGGTAGGGCTGATGCTCTGTAGGACCCGAGTTAAATTTTGAGCATAGGTGAATTATGGCCTGAAGGTATTATGTGAAATGTTTATACATTTTTTTATTGCTATATGTATGAAGTAAAAACAAAAAACAAACAACTTTGTAATAGCACTAACTACTCATTGGCTTCATAACTAATGGGCAAACACAGTTAGTGGAGGTTTGCCTACAGAAATGAGGTACTCCACAAACTTTTCCAGATATACTATATAAGATAGGCTTGGCTCTCAGAGTAGGGCAAGAACATACATGCTCTAAGAGCAAAGATAGAATTGAATTGTGGCAGAGAAGGGAATGATGAAGCTGTATCATTAGTTCTATAATCATGTCAAAGCAGAAGACCCAGGCTGAGGGAAGTCTCACAAAAGGTTTGCTCTCTCCCATGTTTCCCTACCCAGTGTCTGTACATCCACAGTCACTGTAATATAATCTGCTATCTCACTGCCCAAACATTTCCAATAAAATGAATTTTGTTTCAACCAAAAAGTACCAATACTAAACTAGAGATCAATATTAATACAAAGTTATGCAAAAATGCCCTTCTCTGCTTAAATGTTAAGGTTTTTTGTTTTTGTTTTGTTTTTCCAAACTGGAAATTGAGATTGTGACTGAAAGCAAAGTTTTTCATCTTAAATATTCCCTAAAAGCTAAAGAGAGAACTATGTAGACCTTAGAGACTGTTATATCATACTTCAGGGTTAAAACAAACTAATTATTGTAATTGAGTGTTAAAATATAATAAATTTTCGAATTACCTACTAGAAGGGGATTTTCAATAGATAGTAATGTTTCTGTTATGGACATTAGGGTGCTGATTGCATTTAAGGTTGAAATCCTATAGGACCTAAAGGATTCTGTTCTTAAAAAGACTACTTGTCCTGGGGAAAGAGGGAGAGGTTCAAATTTCTCAGGACAATTGGCACACAGAGGAAAGGGAGAGCAGGGAGTGCTAGTCCTGGAATCAAGAAAATCTCAGTTAAAATCTGACCTCAGACACTAACTGTGTGACCCTGGATAAGTCACTTCACCAATGTTTGCCTTAGTTTTCTCATCTGTAATATGGGGATAATAATAGCACCTATCTTCCAGGGTTGTTGAGAGGATCAAATGAGATAATGGTTGTAAAACACTTAGCACATTATCTGGCACATAGTAAATGCTTTATAAATATTAGCTGCTTTTGTTGTTGTTATTATTATTATTATTAATGAGAATAGGATGTCCTCTGGAAACAAGTCACAATGGAAAAGAGGAATCCATGGGATGATCCCTAAAAGACAGTAGTTGAAAGTGCCTACATAGTATACCGTGGAAGGGATTTCTTAAGAGACAATACAGATAATTATAGGGGTCATGAAGTAGGAAGGAAGGAAGGAAGAAAGGAAGGAAGGAAGGAAGGAAGGAAGGAAGGAAGGAAGGAAGGAAGGAAGGAAGGAAGGAAGGAAGGAAGGAAGGAAGGAAAGAAGGAAGGAAGGAAGGAAGGAAGGAAGGAAGGAAGGAAGGAAGGAAGGAAGGAAGGAAGGGAGAGAGAGGGAGTGAGGAAGGGAGAGTGAGGGAGGGAAGAAGGGAGAGAGAGAGGGAGGGAAGAAGTAAACAAGAAACAAAAAAAAAACCTTGACCATAGAAAGGTACTGTGGTGACAGGAAAGACCAAAATCTAAACTCTGTAGAGGACAAAATACCTACATGAAAACTCTCAAAGGGGAATATGAATTGGGCTCAAGCTCAAAGAGCCTTCTTAGAAGATCACATAAAGGATTTTTAAAATCAAATAAGAGGTAGAAGAAACTTTGGGAAAAGAAATGAGAAGTATGCAAGAGAGAGTAAACAGCCTGAAAAAGGAAAACAACCCTTAAAAAATAAAACTGGATAAGAGAAGAAAAAGAAATTGAAGGAATTAGAGTAGGTAGTTAGGAAATAAAACTATCACTCTTTGCAGATGATATGATGGTATATTTAAAGACACCTAGAGAATCAACTAAAAATCACTAGAAATAATTAACAACTTTAGAAAATTTGCAGGATATTTTCTCACATAAATCATTATTTCTATATGCTACCAACAAAGCCCAGCAGCAAGAGATATAAAAAAAAATGCCATTTAAAACAATTGTAAACAATATAAAGTATTTAGGAATCTACCTGTGAAGATAAAGCCAGGAATTATATGAACAAATTGCAAAACACTTTTCATACAAATAAACTTAAATGTAAGAAATTGCAAGAATATCAATTGCTCATAGATAGGCTGAGCTAATATAATCAAAATAACAATGCTACCTAAATTAATCAACTTAATCAGTGCCATATCAAACTGCCAAAATTATTTTATAGGTAGAGCCAACATGGAGAGTAAAGGTAGGAACTCACCCAACCTCTCCCCCAATCCTGATTATAAACAAATTTTAGAATGTCAGAACATCCCAAAAGGTGGACTAGAACATTTTCCAGCTGAAAATAATTTAGAAGATGAACAGAAAAGGTCTGTGACATCAAAGTGGGAGTCTAGCCTGCAGTCCCAGTGCAGGCTCTACTAGTGCAGCCCCAGATCCAGCCCCAGCCCAATCCTGGCCCACCCCCAGGCAGACTTCTGAATTAGTGGCAGTGCTGGTGACTTCCAGAACTCTCAGCCCAGAGACACCAAAGAGGACCAAAAGGTTAGCAGAAAAGATTTGTGGAACCAGGGTGAGAGCTTAGCCCATACTCCCAGGGCAGGCTGCACCAGCACAGCCCTAGTACCAACTCTAGTCCGGACCTCAACTCCAACCCCAACTTGCCCCAGTCCTGGCCCAGCCTCCGCTGGACCACAGCATCAGCGAGGCGGTACCTCTGAATCAGCATTAGTGCTAAAGGGTTCTGGAACTCTTAGCTCAAAAACACCAGGGAGGTCAGTGGAGAGGTTCTGTGGCAATAGGGTGGGAATCTGGTTGCAGTCCCAGTGCAGGCTGCAGCAGCATAGACCAGACCCCCAATTCCAAGGCCCAAGCATCAACAAAGCAGAAAGCAGAATAAGAAAGATCTTACAGCTACAGTGGGATAGGGATACTCCTAATAGTTCCAGAGCAAAAAAGAGTGCTGCTATCAAGTTCCTCAAAGGATCTCTGAAAACAGCTATGAAAAATCCCTTTAGTTTGATATAGTGAACCCTCCACCCTGGAAACAGAACCCTACTTTAACAGAGTTAAAAGCCAAGTAATAGGTTAGGAAAATGAACAGACAATAAAAAATATTTCTGATCATTAAAAGCTGTTATGGTGACAAGGAAGATCAAAACACACTCAGAAGATGATAGCAAAGTCAAAGCTCTTACCTCCAAAGCCTCCAGAATAAATAAGAATAGGGATTAGGACATGGAAAAGCTCAAAAGGGATTTTGATAATCAAGTAAAAAAGATGGAGGGAAAATTAGAAAAATAACTGAGAGTGGTATAAAAGGAAATGCAAAAAAGCTAATGAGGAGAAGAATGCCTTAAAAAAATAGAGTTAAGGTAATGAAAGCTAATGACTTAATGAGAAATCAAGATACAGTAAAGCAAAACAAAAATAAAAATAGAAAAAAATGTGAAATATTTCACTGGAAAAACAATTGACCTGGAAAATATATCCAGGAAAGATAATTTAAAAATTATTGGTTTACCTTAAAGTCATGAACAAAAAAAGAAGAGCCTGGACATCATCTTTCAAGAAATTATCATGGAAAATTGTCCTGATATTCTAGAATCAGAGGATAAAATAGAAACTGAAAAAAAAAAACCACCGATCACTTCTTGAAAGAGATCCCAAAATGAAAACTCTCAGAAATATTATAGTCAAATTCTGAAACTCCCAGGTCAAGGAGAAAATATTGCAAGCATCCAGAAAGAAATAGTTCAAGTATAATGGAGCCAGAGTCATTATAACACAAGATTTAGCAGCTTCTACATTAAAGGCTCAGAATAGGATATTCCAGAGAACAACAGAGCTAGCATTACAACCAAGAATCACCTACCCAGCAAAACTGTGTTTTTTCAACAGAGGAAAATGTGTTTATTCAACAAAATTGAGGATTTTCAAACATTTGTGATGAAAAGGCCAGAACTAAATGCAAAATTTGATTTTCAAATACAAGATTCTGTAGAAGTATATAAAAAAATAAGAACTATACCTCAATTGATAAGTGATCAAATGCTATGATATATGCCCAAAGGGCTATAAATTCATGCATATCCTTTGACTTAACAACACTACTATTTAACATGAGTAACAAAAGAGATTCAGGGTAAAAAAAAGAAAAAAATTACTTATATGTACAAAAATTATTCATAGTAGTTCTCTTCTAAGGACCAAAAAAATGATATTGAGGGGATGCCCATCGATTGGGGAATGACTCAATAATATCTGTGTTTATGACATATGTTTATGATGGAATATTGTTTTTCTATGGGAAATGATGAGCAGGATGCTCTCAGGAACAGTAGCAACAACAAACAAACAAACAAAAAAAAACACCCTGGAAAATCCTTTATGGATTTAAGCAAAGTGAAATGTACAAAGTAAAAACAATGTTTTGAGATGACTAACTAATAATGACTGTTATTCTTAGTAGTACCATCATCTACAACTATTCTGAAGGACCTCTGATGAAAAATCCTATCAATACTCAAAGAAGGAACTGATTGTGTCTGAATACAATCTAAAACATTCTCTCTTTCTCTGTCTTTCTCTCTTTTTTTAAAACTTAATTTTTCCTTGAGGGTTTTTATTTTCATTAGAGTGGGAGATCTATGGTTTTCTTTCATAACTTGACTTTTATGGAAATGTTTTGTATAACTTCACATGTGGTTTTTTAATTGTGGAGGAGGATAAGGGAGAGAACCCAGAACTCAAAAAATTTAGAAACAAATATATATATATATATATTTGTTTTGAATGTAACTAGGGAAAATATTAAATAAATAAAACAAAAAAAATTACTGTATAGTTAGAAAAAATAATAACAAAATTCATCTGAAAGAACAAAAAAATCAAGAATATTAAGGGAATTAATGGAAAAAAATGCAAAGGAGGGTGGCCTAACCATACCAGACACAAAATTATATCATAAGCAGCAGTCAGCAAAACCATTTGGTACTGGCTAATAAATAGTTTATGTCCAAAGAGCTATCAAAATGTGTATACCCTTTGATCCAGCATTGTTTCTACTGGGCTTGTATCCCAAAGAGATCATTAAGAAGGGAAAGGGACCCACATGTGCAAGAATGTTTGTGGCAGCCCTTTTTGCAAGACTGGAAACTGACTGGATGCCCATCAGAATGGTTAAATAAGTTGTGCTATATGAATGTTATTGAATATTATTGTTCTATAATAAATGATCATCAGGATGACTTCAGAGAGGCCTGGAGAGATTTATATGAACTGATGCTGAATGAAATTAGCAGAACCAGGAGATCATTGTACATGGCAACAATAAGATTATGTGATGATCAGTTCTGATGGACTTGGCTCTTTTAAACAAGAGATGATTGGGGCCAGTTTCAATGATCTTGTGATGAAGAGAACCGTCTACATCCAGAGAGAGGATTGTGGGAACTGAGTGTGCATCATAACACAGCATTTTCACTCTTTTTGTTGTTTGCTTCCATTTTATTTTTTCTCATTTTTTTTCAATTTTGATGTGATTTTTCTTATGCAGCAAGATAATTGTATAAATATGTATACATGTATTTGATTTAACATATATTTTTACCATGTTTAACATATACTGGATTACTTGCCATCTTGGGGAGGGGTGGGGGAAAGGGAAGGAAATTTGGAATAAAAGGATTTGCAAGAGTCAATGATAAAAATTTATCCATGCATATGTTTTTAAAATGAAAAGCTTTAATTAAAAAAAAAAAAGAAATAGAGTAGTTGATCAGTGGAAGAGAGTAGTTACACAAGACACAACAGTCAATGACAATAGTAATCTAGTGCTTGATAAACCCCCAAATTCCAGTTTCTTGGATAAAAACTCACAATTTGACAAAAATTGCTGAAGAAATTGGAAAACAATATGGCAGAAAGTAGACATTGACCAATATCCAGCATCCTATGCCAAGGTAAGGTTGAAATGGGTTCATGATTTAGACTTAGAGGGTGATACAATTAGTAAATTAGGAGAACAATGAATAATCTACCTCTCAGATATGTGGAGAAGGGAGGAATTTATGTATTTTTTATTAGGGCAGTTAGAAGAGACATATATAGATATAAGATGTGGGTATAAATTGACTTTGATATGATGATACTTAAAAAGAATTAAGGAGTGGAAAAATAATTGTACTGGGAGAAGAAGAAAGTGAAGATAAAATGGATAATTTAGATTGCATGAAGAGGCAAAAAAGAACTTATGACAGTTGAAAGAAAGAAGGGAGGTAGATGAGCATTGCCTGAAGATTAATCTCATTAAATTTGATTCAGAAAGGGAATAACATACACACTCAGTTAAGTATGGAAATTTATCTTACCCTACAAGGAAATAGGAGGAGAAAAGGGAAAGAAAAGGGAGGGACTGGATAGAAGGGAGAGCTGTAACACTTGGAGAAAGGGGCAAAAGAAGAAAGAAGTGATAGAAGGGAGGGCAAGTTGAGGGAGGGGATGATCAAAAACAAGGTACTGGTGAGGAGGGACAGGATGGAAAGAAGGGGGAAAGTATAAAAAGGGGAGAAAATAGGATTGAGGAAAATACATAGTTGGTGATTACAAATGTGAATGTGAATGGGATGAACTCTCCTATAAAACAGAAATGGATAGCAAAGAGTATAAAAAACCAGAATCCTACAATATGTTATTCATAAGAAACACATTTGAAACAAAGAGATACACATAGAGTAAGCATAAAAGAGTGGAACAAAATATATTATGCTTCAATTAAAGCCAAAAAAGCAGGAATAGCAATCCTGCACTCAAGAATAAA
Organism: Myrmecobius fasciatus; assembly: GCA_023553655.1. NCBI lineage: Eukaryota > Metazoa > Chordata > Mammalia > Dasyuromorphia > Myrmecobiidae > Myrmecobius > Myrmecobius fasciatus. Next base: position 581,388 of record JAJPUD010000114.1, read on the forward strand.
AGGAAAAATAAATCTAATTTAAAGAGATAAGGAAGGAAACTAAAATTTCTAAAAAGGTACTATAGACAATGAGTAATAGAAATATTAGATTTATATACCAAGTGGCATAGCATTGAAATTCTTAAAGGAGACGTTAAGTGAGTTACAAGAAGAAGTAGAAAGCAAAACTATACTACTGGGGGACATCAACTTTCCCCTCTTGAAACTACATAGATCTAAATAGAAAATAAATAAGAAAACAGAATTTTAGAAAGATTAGATATGATGACTCTCTGACAAAAGTGAATGGGAATTGGGGCAGCTAGGTGGCACAGTAAATAGAGCACCAGGCCTGAAGTTAGGAAGACCTGAGTTCAACTCTGGTCTCAGACACTTCACATTCCCTAGCTGTGTGACCCTGGCAAGTCACTTAACCTCAATTGCCTCAGCAAAAAAAAAAAAAAAAAAAAAAAAAAAAAAAAAGTGAATGGGAATAGAAAGGAATATACAGTTGTCTTGGTGGTAATGGCACCTACACAAAAATTGACCACATATTAGGGCATAAAAACCTCCCAATCATTAAATGCATACCTTCATGATGCAATAAAAATTAGATGTAATAAAGGGCCATGGAAAGATAGACTAAAAACTAATTCGAAACTAAATAATATAATCCTAAACTTAAAAAAACTATAAAAACAACAAATGAAAATGTCCAGTTAAATATTAAATCAGAAATTCTGAAAATCAAAGGAGAGATTAATAAAATTGAAAGTAAGAAAACTACTAAACAAATAAATAAAACTAAGAGTTGGTTTTATGAAAAAAAATATATAAACTTTTGATGAATTAGATTTTTGAAAAAAAGGAAAATTGAAAAAAATATCAAAAATAAAAAGGATAAGTTCACCACCAATAAAGAAGAAATTAAAACAATAATTTGGAGCCATTTTGCCCAACAGAATGCCCATAAATCTGAAAATCTAAGTGAAATAGATGAATGTTTACAAAAATATATATTTCCTAAAGAAAAAAATAAAATCCTAAAATAATCCCATTTTTAAAAAAGAAATTGAATAAGTCATCAATGATGTCAGTAAATGAAATCTCCTGGGCCAAATGGATTTAAGAGTGAATTCTGCAAAACATTTTTTTTTTTTTTGCTGAGGCATTTAGAGTTATGTGGTTTGCCCAATGTCACACAGCTAGGAAGTGTTAAGTATCTGAGGTCAAATTTGAACTCAGGTCCTCCTGACTTCAGGGCTGGTGCTCTATTCACTGCACCACCTAGCTGCCCTTCTGCAAAACATTTAAAGAATAATTAATAACAACACTATATAAACTATTTGGAAAAATATGCAAAAAAGGAGTCTTACCAAATCCTTTTTTGATGCAAATAAGTTGCTGATACATAAATCAAGAAAAGCCAAAATCGAGAAAGAAAATTATAGGCCAATTTCTGTAATGAATATTGAAGCAAAAACTTTTATTTTTTTCTGTATGGTTGTATGCATTCTTTTATTTTATTTTTTATAGTTTTTTAATTTTCAAAACATATGCATAGATAATTTTTAACATTTACCCTTGCAAAACCTTGTGTTCCAAATTTTTTGGTCCTTCCTAACACCCCATTCCCTCCTCTAGTCAGCAAGTAATCGAATATATGTTAAACATGTGCAATTCTTCTATACATTTTTTCACCATTATCATGCTGCATAAGAAAAATCAGATCAAAAAGGGAAAAAAATTAAAAAGAAAACCAAATGCAAGCAAACAACCACAAGAAAAGTGAAAATACTATGTTGTGATCCACACTCAGTCCCCACAGTCCTCTCTCTAGGTGCAGATGGCTCTCTTCATCACAAGATCATTGGAACTGGCCTGAATCACCTTGCTGTTGAAAAGAGCCACATCCATCAGAATCAATCATCATATAATCTTATTGTTGCTATGTACAATGTTCTCATGGTTCTCTTTACTTTATTTAGCATCAATTCATTTAAGTCTCTCCAGGTCTCTCTGAAATCATCCTGCTGATCTTTTCTTAAAGAATAATATTCCACTATGCTCAAAAAGTTATCAAACTGTGCATACCCTTTGACCCAGCAGTGTTTCTATTGGGTCTGTATCCCAAAAAGATCTTAAAGGAAGGAAAGGGACCCACATGTGCACAAATGTTTGTGGCAGCCCTTTTTGTAGTGGCTAGAAACTGGAAACTGAATGGATGCCCATCAATTGGAGAATGGCTGAATAAATTATGGTCTATGAATGTCATGGAATATTATTGTTCTGTAAGAAACGACCAGCAGGATGATTTCAGAGCGGCCTGGAGAGACTTCCATGAACTGATGCTGAGTGAAATGAGCAGAATCAGGAGATCATTATACACAGCAACAACAATACTATATGACGATCAATTCTGATGGGCATGGCTCTCTTCAACAATGAAATGTTTCAAACCAATTCTAGTTGTTCAGTGATGAAGAAAGCCATATACACCCAGAGAGAGGGATATGAATGTGGACCACAATATAACATTTTCATGTTCTCTATTGATGTTTCCTTGTATTATGTTTCCCTTCTCAGATTTTTTTTCCTTGTAGATCTGATTTTTCTTGTGCAACAAGATAAGTGTTATAAATATATATACACATTCAATTTGTCAAGTATTTTGACATGGTTAACATGTATTGGACTTCCTGCCATCTAGGGGAGGAGGTGGGGGTAAGAGGGAGAAATTTGTAACAGAAAGCTTGGCAAGGGTCAATGTTGAAAAATTACCCATGCATATGTTTTGCAAATAAAAAGTTTTTTTAAAAAAGAATAATATTCCATGACATTCATATACCATAACTTATTCAGCCATTTTCTAACTAATGGGCATTCACTCAATTTCCAGTTCCTTGCCACTACAAAAAGGGCTGCCACAAACATTTAAAGCAAAAACTTTAAATAAAATATTACCAAAGAAATTACAGTTATTTATTACCAGGATGATACACAGTGATTAAGTGGGATTTACATCAGGGATGCAGGGCTGGTTCAGCATTAGGAAAACTAGCAACATAATTGATCATATAAATAACAAAACAAGGCAACATTATACATAGTAATAACATTATGTGATGATCAGCTTTAATAGATTTAGCTCTTCTCAGCAATTCAGTGATCTAAAGCAATTTCAAAGGATTCATGATTGAAGATGCCATTCACATCTAGAGAAAGAACTATGGACTTTAAATGCAGATCAAAGCATTCTATTTTCAGTTTTTCCCCCTTTCTCATGGTTTTTCCTTTTGTTCTAAGTCTTCTTTCACAACATGATTAATGTGGAAATAAGTTTAACATGATTGTCTATGTATAATCTATATTAATTACTTGCTGTCATAGGGAAGGGAGACGAGGGAGGGAGAAAAAAATTTTGGAAATAAAAATATTATAAAAATGAATTTGAAGCTGTGAATTATTCTGCCATTCTCAGCAATACAATAATTCACAACTACTCTGAAGGACTTATGATGAAAAATGCCATCCATATCCAGAAAAAGAACTGATTGTGTCTGAATATAAATTGAAGGATACTATTTTTCTTTCTTTCTTTCTTTCTTTTTTTTTGGGGGGGAGATTTATGTGTTCTTTCACAACATGACTTTTATGGATGTTTTGCATAACTACACATGTGCTTTTTTTAAAGGGGAGTGAAGGTGGAGAAGAAGGGAGAGAATCTAGAACTCCAAGTTTTAAAAACAAATGTAAAAATTGTTTTACATGTAACTGGGGAAAATTAAAATATATAAATATACATATATATATTTTTTAAATGAATGTTGAAAAGTAGCTTTACATGTAATTGGAAAAATAAAATACCATTAAATGTAGGGAGATTAAAAAAAGAATGCATATTATCTGCTTGATAATATTCAATTAAACAAAAAACTCATCAAGTTAATGCATCCATGTATGTACCATGAAAAGGCCTTGAAGATGGACAGTGAAGTGGGAACAGAATTGAATATGATTTTTTAAGCACCTACTCTGTGCTAGGCCCTGTGCTATGCCCTGTGCTAGGCAATAATGATAAAGATAAAAAATGGATTAGACTGCATTGGGAAAAATTACACAATACTTTTAGTCATCCTACGTTGATCCTTCACACAGAAGTTGATTTTTTTTAACACCAATATTCACTTGTATGGCAGTATGGCTGAGAGTCAAGGAACATTACAATCTTTGAGGAATCAAAATTACTGGTAACTCCAAAGGCAATTGAAAGCTGTTTCGAAAACTGTAAGTAGGTTGCAATATGTTGCCAAAAATTACTTTTAGGTAAGAAAATTTTAAGGGCAGATATAATGAGCAAAGGATGTATGCCAAATGTAAAGCAAAAGCAAGAAATAATTAGTGGACAGGCCAAGTATTACAATGATAATAACAAAATAGTGAAAGAACTAAAAGAAAGCTGTCAAAGTATTAGATAGAATCTCTATGGAGAACTTAAGGAATGAAACAGATAAGAATCGGCAGGATCAAAAGGTTACATTGATGGAAAGTGGAGTAGCCCTTGGCAATGAGATCACGCCTATTTTGAAGGATCAAGGCACCTGATTCATTTATAGTTCTTTTAATTTTGAAAGGCAGTGTTGTAGAATGTCAAGAGAAATAGAGTGGGAATTAAAAGGGATTTAAACCTTCCTCCAGATACCAGTTGTTTGACTTTGGGCAAATCATTTTATCTCATTTGCTTCATTTGTCTCTCTAAACTTTAGCTTCTTTATCAATAAAATGATGATGATGATGATTAATCTGAGGACAAAGATGATGATGACAATAGCTATCGTTTTTACTTACTGTGTCAGCCTGGCTAAGTCACTTGACCCTAGTGCTTCAGTTTTTCATCTCTAAAATGAGCCAGAAATGGTAATAGTAAATCACTTCAGTATCTTTGCCAAGAAGGGATTGTGAAGATTCCTACATGATTTAAAGTAAATGAACAACAAAAATGGTTTGAAAAGCATTTTAAATATATATTTCATTAGACCTTCAAAAAAACTGAGAAACTGATACTAGTGTTATACTTATTTCATATCTGAGGAAACCAAAAGAGTTTACTTTGATTAGGGTCTCAGAACTACAAGTTGTCTGAGATAGGACTTAGACTCAGGTCTTCTAAATTCCAAGACCAGTATTCTATCCACTGTACCACTAAGTGCCTATAATAACACATGAGTTATCTATAATAACATGTGACATTCCTATAGCATTTTAAGATTTTTGAAGAATTTTATAAATAAAAATTTATTTGAATTTCACAACTTGTCTATGAGGCTATTATCTCCCCCCCCCCTTTTTTTTTGAAGGACAAAACACAGATTTAAAGTATAAATGATAGCCTTAAGGTGATATAATTAGGTAACATTGAGGAGAGATTTGATAATGAGACCTCCTTGACTCCAAGCAGGACTCTATCCATTACTTACACTGCCTCTTACCTGCTTTATAGGGTAGTGGTGAGGATCAAATGACATATTAATATGAATAATTTTAGAACAAATTCAATATAAATGTAAACAGAGGTTGTTGTTTGTTCTTCATTCTTGAAGAGGACCATGACATCAAGGAAATAATACCATGACATGCAAGTGAACTGGATTTAAATGAGGGAGGGCGAGCAAGGTCACTTGCCTCACTTTCCCCTCCAGAGCCAACTGGGTCCAGTGGCCAAATATGGATTAGGACCAAGGTCTTCTACTGCATATATGTAAACACAAGTAATATCAATATAAAAGTAAATACAAATGGTGATTCACAAGATGATAGTGAAAGAGAGAGAAAATGGCCAAAATGAAAAAGCTGAATTTATAGCACATGGTGTTATGGGTGTTATAGAGTCTATGTCGATGGGAAATTACCATAATTCACACAGATTGGTGCCCTGAGTGAAAGATATCTATAAGGAATATCCACTCAGAACTGAGAGCAGCAAATGAATTATTCCATGAGGCTACACTCTTCACTGGATCAGTTTTTTAAAGTACATATCCATGAACAACTATAATTATGTTAGCACTGACAAGTGCAAAACAAATCATATACAATTCTGTAGTAGTCATATACAAGAATTATCCTTGATTCTTCTCTCTTCTTCATCATTTCAGATCAGTTACCAGGTCTTGTTATTCAGTCAATAAACTAGCATTTTTAAAAGCACTTATTTTGTGTCAGATACTATGTTAAGGGCTGGAGATATTCTTTCTCCCAGGAAAAGGTCACAATCTCTTTCTTCAAAGAACTCAATTTAATGGAGGAGATAATATGCTTTTATATAACAAGATACATTCAGGATAAATTTGTAATCGTTTCAGGGAGAAGGCATTAAGGTCAAGGGGAAAGGCAACAAGGGATCAAATCAGGTGATCTCCATCTATGCCAATTAAGACACTCCCATCTCCTGCTGCCAGACTGATTTCCCAACAGATATGGAGAACCTATAGTGCAATGAAGAGGAGAAACTTTTTATTAGACCTCAGTCCTTCCATTTACTGATGTACTTATACCTTGAAGGAAGAACAAGAAGAAAATAGGTGGGGAGCTGGACTTCCTTCCCTTGTTGTGCAAATTCTACTTCCATCTCATGCTTCATTATTTCCCACCTAATCTCCATCCTTCTGAGGAAAGAGGGACAGTGAAATGGGGTCTTCATCTGACCACATGCCTGTGTGCCTTCCATCTTGTGCTGCAACTTATCTGTAGCCTAATCTCTACCATCCTTTGGGAATAGGAGAGATTTAAAATATATAACAACAAATTATCAGATTAAGAAAGTATATATATATATATATATTAATAGAAGAAATTATATTCATTAGTGTCCATCTTTTATTTACTTCCTTGTGAATTGTTCTTTTGTTCTCTGCTATGTACCTTTTTACTTTATTTTCCCTCCTTTTATCTCCCTCCCATCCCCAAGCAGGCTAGTAATTAAGGATATATTTATGGTTACATATGTAAATATATACATACACATACATAGACACACACACACACCTCACCTCACCTTTTATTTTCTACTTAATAGTATTTTGTTTTTTCAATTACATATAAAAAATAGTTTTCAACATTCAGTTTGCAAGATTTTGAGTTCCAGACTTTTTTCCCCTCCTTCATTTCCCTCCTCCCTCCCCAAGATAACAAACAATTCTATATAGGTTATACTTATGCAATCATTTTAAATGTATTTCCATATTAGCCATGAGGTGAAAGAAAAATCAGAACAAAAGGGAAAAACCGTAAGAAAGAAAAGAAAGAAAAAAAATGCTTTGATTTGTATTCAGTCTTTCTATGTTCTTTCTATGAATAAAAATGGAATTTTCCATCCCAAGGCTATTGGAATTGTCTTAGATCACTGTATTGCCGAAAAGAACTAAGTCTATTATATATGATCTTCACTCAATCTTTCTATTACTGTGTGCAATTTTCTTCTGATCACTTCATTCAGCATCAGTTCATGTAAGTCTTTCCAGGCTTTTCTGAAATCAGCCTCCTCATCATTTCTTATAGAGAAATAATATTCCATTATATTTATATACCATAACTTATTCAACCATTCTCCAACAGATGGCTATCCATTCAATTTCCAATTCATTGATGCCACAAAAAGAGCCACTCTAAACATTTTTATACTGGTAAGTCTTTTTCCCTCTTTTATGATCTGTTTAATACAAAGCCAGTATGGTATTGCTAGATCAAAGAGGATGCAGTTTGATAGCCCTTTGGGCAGTTCCAAATTACTCTCCAGAGTGGTTGGATCATTTCACAACTCCACAAGCAATGTTTGACACATATTTTGCAGAAGATAATTAGGACCATTTGCCATGATCTTCCTCTCCTCTTCTCTTCCTCATTTCATATCACTCATACTTTGTCTGCTACCAATTTTCTCCTTCACCCTTGTCACATATGATGAAAGCAGCATTACTCCTTTTCAAAGATAGTTCTTCTACATACTCAAACAATTCCATTCTCTCCTATCTCCTCTAAGAAACTGCTCCTCTGTAATTACTAGTTAGTCACTTATTTTCAATATCCTCCTTGTTGTTCAGTAATTTTTTATTTTTTTGGTGAGGCAATTGGGGTTAAGTGACTTGCCCAGGGTTACATAGCTAGGAAGTGGTAAGTGTCTGAGGCCAGATTTGAACTCAGGTCCTCCTGACTTCAGGGCTGGTGCTCTATCCAACACTCCACCTAGCTGCCCCCTTGTTGTTCAGTAATTTTCAGTTATGTCTGATTCATCATAATCCAATTTGGAGTTTTCTTGATACTCTAGTGGATTGTCATTTCCTTCTCTAGATAATTTTACAGATGAGGAAACTGAGGCAAATAGGATTAAGTGATTTGCCCAGGGTCAGATTTGAGCTCAGGAAGATGAAACTTCCTGACTCCAAATCCAGCACTGTATCCACCATACCATCTATTTGTCAATGTCTTCTTTCCACACTTCTCTTTTTCTTTTAAACATGCTCATATCTCAAAAAACCCTCACCTGATCCTTCCATTCCCTCTATCTTCTGTCCTTTGTGGCCAAACTCCTTGAAAAGATTGCTTCTATTTCTTTTTTCCTTTGCACTTCTCAATCCCTTAGAATCTGATTTCCAACTTTATCAACTTTTCTGGTGGAAAGTCATTCCTCCAAAATTGTTCTCTTCAAAATTATCAGTGACCAAGTCTCAACTGTCATATCCATTGGCCTTTTCTCAATACTCATTCTCCTAGACCTCTCTGTAAACTCTGACATTGTGGATCATTCTCTTCTCTTTGATACTCTCCTCTAGATTTTCAAGCCAGCACACTGTTTCCTGGTTCTTCTGACTGATCCTTCTCAGGGTTCATAGTTGAATCCTCATTCTGATCATGTCTTCTAATAATAGGTGTCCTACAGTATTCTGTCCTGGATCCTCTTTTTCTTCCATACTATTTCACATGATGATGTCATAAATTCTCATAGGTTTACACACAATATTTGTGCTGACAATTCTCATATCTACCTATCCTGCACTATTCTTTCTGTGGACCTTTATTTTCATATCCAATTGCCTTTCAGACTTTTCAAACTGGATGACTAGTAGCTATCTTAAATTCAACATATTTAAACCCAAATTCATTATCTTTCCATTTAAGCCCTTCCTATCTCCTAACTTCCTTATAATTGTATTGGGAGTCATCCAGGATTCCTCACTGTCACCCCCTATAACTTATTTCTTGCCAAAGCCTTTTGATTTCACCTTTGCAATATCTCTCACATATTCTACTTCTCTTCTCTGACTCTGCCAACATTCTGATGCAAGCCCTCATCACCTCACACCTGAATTATTGCAATAGCTATTGATGGGTCTGCCTAGTTCAGATCTTTCCCTACTCCAATCCCCTACTAAAGTGGTATTTCCATAGTGTAGTTCTGATCTTGTTAACACCACTGCCCCACCTCCACCTTAATAAACTCCATTGGTTCCCTATTGCTTCCATGACCAATTATAAAATGCTCTATTTAGCATTCAAATCTTTTCATAACTTAGCCCCCTCCTACCTTTCCAATCATCTTACTTCTTCCTCCCAACATATATTCTTCAAGCCATTAACACTGGCTTCCTTGTTGTTCCATGAACAAGACACTCCATCTATCAGCTCCAGGCATTTTCCTCTGACTGTCCCCCATGCTTAGTATGAGTTTCTGTCCTTATCACCACTTACTGGGCTTTCTGCCTTCCTTTAAATCCCAACAAAGAACTCATGTTCTATAGGAAACCTTTTCTAATCACTCTTAATTCTAGCTTAATTCCTCTCAATAATTTTTTTATTCATCCTGTATGTAGCTTTTTTATACATAGTATTTATTTGCTTGCTGTCTCCCCCATTTGATTGTGAGTTTCTTGAGGAAAGGAATTATCTTTTGCTTCTTGCTCTATCTCTAATAGCTTAGTACCTGAAACAGATTAAATATTTATTGAATGATTGACTTTATATTACTTTATATACAGCATAATAACATATAAAGTTATATGCATACAAATAAATATAAAGCTAAATAGTCAAGAAATATTTATCACAAATATATGTACGTATACATGTGTATATATGTATATGTTGTGTTTATCTATGTACATGTCATATTGCCCAGTTGAGTAAAGCTCTATAAGATTAGGAGGTCACTAAGTTTTTGTTTTCTATCACCAGGATCCAACACAGTGATTGGTACATAGTAGGAACCTCAAATATTTTTTAAGTTGAATTGTGAATTATAGAAACGAACATAGCCAATGAAAACTATCTCCCATCACTACCTCTACCACTCTACCAGAGGCATTCAGTACTATCTCTGCTTCTTAGTTGGTCATTAAGGACTGGAACATTATGTTGTTGTTCTGTCAAAAAAACTAGAAATATTTGTTCGCAAACACCAAATACAAGTCAAAAGGTCTGATGATTAGAGATTGATTCTCACACAGACTGAATTATCTTGCAATGTAAACTTTCAACTGTGATATCCATGTATGAATTAATGATATTCCCTATCTTGAAGAAGGAAGTGTTAAGTTTAAAATTCTATTTTTTTTCATCCCTCTTTATGTCTAAATCATGAACCCATTTAGATCTTATCTTGGTATTATGTGGGGCTAGGTGTGGGTAAAGCCCTAATTTCTTCCATACTAGTTTTCAATTTTCCCAACAGTTTTTTTTTTTTAATTCTATTTTAAAGATAGGAGACAAGTAATGCAGGGACATTTTTTTTTAATCTTTAAAAGGGAATTTTGTATTAATGCACAAAGAAGCATTCCTTTTCCTTTCATCTGTGATATTTCCAGCAAGCACATGTTGATATATTGCTACTGTCACTGAAAAGGGACAGTCAGCTTTAAGAAATAATCTTTTTCTTTCAAAAATAAAGTGATAGAAATCAACCAAACTTGCTTAACTCAAAATATTGGGGGGAAGGGGAAAAGACAAACCACATATGTTGCAAATTAAGGTAAATTAGTTTCTCCCTTTCTTCCCCCCCCCCTCCCATTTTATATTTTTCTCCTCTAAAACTCTTCTCCAGTTCCTTATTGTGGCTTTAGGCTGATTCAGAACTCTTGAAGGTTGTGCCAACATAACACAAGCTCTAGCAAGTCCTCTTAAGCTGGAAACACTTCAAGGGTTGGCTCGCTTCAGATTGTATGCCTTTAGGCAGTTAGGTGGCTCAGAAGATAGAATACTGGATTTGTAGTTGAGAAGACCTGAGTTCAAATCTAACCTCTGACACTAGCTATGTGACCCTGGCAAATCATTCACACTCTGATTGCCTCAGTTTCCTTATCAGTAAAAATGGAGGTAATGATAGCATATATCTCCAAGGGTTATTATGAGGATCAAATGACATAATAGTTGTAAAACACTTTGCACACTTTTAAACCCTACTGAAATGCTAACTATTTTTGTCTGAGACACTTATCACCTGTAGGTTGTGCCCTAGTGACAAATGTGTTTAGTTCATCACTCAGTAAGCATGTACCAAGGGCTTACTATGTGTCAGGCATTGGGCCAAATACTAAGAATTCAAAGAAGGGCAAAAACACAGTCTTGCCGTCCAAAAGCTCACATTCTAATAAAGGAAATCATATACCAAAAATAAAATTTATACATACAAGATATAATACAGTACAAATGGAAGGTATCCTCAGGGGGAAGGAATAATAATAAGAAATCCTGGGATCCTTGCTGATACAGAAGGAAAATAAGCAGTTTGATGTAAGGATCTTGCTTTGCTTCAGTTTCAAGATGCTCATTTCTTTTTTTTTTTTTTTTAATTTTAAGCTCTTTATTTGTATAACATATGTATGGGTAGTTCCCCAACCTTGATCTTTACAAAGCTTTCCAATACAAATTTTACCCCCAGTCCCCTCCCCTCCCCTAGATGGCAGGAAGTCCACTACATGTTAATAATGTTGAAATGCTTGAGAAGTTATGCAAGAAAAATCCTATCTACAAGAAAAAAAAAGAATCAGAGAAAGGCAACACAATGCAAGCAAATGACAATAGAGATCATGAAAATGTTACGTTGTGGTCCATATTTCATGTCCCTCTTTCTGGGTGCATATGGTTTTCTTCAGTGAACAACTGGAACTGGTTTGAGACAATTCTTTATTGCAGAGAGCCATGTCCATCAGAATTGATCATCATGTAATACTGTTGTTGCTCTGCATGATGATCTCCTGGTTCTGCTCGTAAGATGCTCATTTCTGATGAGAAGTATAATTCCTTGAAGCTGTTTTGATGGCTATTCCAGTTTAGCCCTCCTTAATGTTTATTTGGCTTTGACCTACTCTGAAGATCTCTTGGTTCCTACACATTTGGCTCCTAGTTACTTGCCAGGTTCCTAACTTATCATTCTATCTTCATCTATAGCCTTGGAATCAACTTTATGTCCAGAGTGTCCCCACATCATGATCTTATCATTATTGTGATTCTTGGCTCTCCTTGTTGTTTCTTTCCAAACTCTACTGCTAGGCATATTGAATGAATTAATAGAAATAATGATAGTATTATTTTTGTAGCACTTTTAGGTTTATGAAGTACTTTCAAATGTTATTTCCTTTTATCCTCAAAACAACTTTGGTTGATAGGTGCTATTATTAGCTCCATTTTTACAGGTGAGGAAACTGAGGTAGGCAGAAATTAAGCAATTTGCCCAGGGTAAAACTGCTATTTAGTAATTGAAGCAGGTTTTGCACTCACTTTTCCACTTTCAAATCCAACATTATCAATTGCACTCTCTAGTTGCTGGTTTATGAAGGAAAAAAGTTGGTGATAGGCCAATTTTTGTAACTGAAGTCCTACAGTTGTTGACTTCAGGTCTAGCACAATATCTATTATATTCTCAAACTTTCTAGATATATTTTAGTGCATACAGTAATCCCTGGAGGGCAGAAACCATGTTTTCCTACATTGGAAAAGCATCTGACAGAATAGGCAGATGCTAGAGAGTTGCTGATAAATAGTCTTTGATCACATAAAACAAGCAAAGATATAAAGTAAAATTTCTTTGGTGGAAGTGCTGAAATGCAACTGCCATTTTAATGGAAAAGAAATGATATACAGAGAGTCATAAATTTGGATCTAAAAAATGGACCTTCTAACACTGAATGAATCCCAGGGAGTGGGAGTAGAAGCTTTGAACCCAAGCTATTGAGTATTTCTAATGCTTTCTTATACAGTATTAGAGAGATTGCTTGTTATTTCTCTACTTTCTTTCCTAAAGGACAACTGCTGCTGCTGTTGTTGCTGTTACTGCTGCTGTTTATTGCTTTTAATAAATCTGGCCTCTGGTCACTTGTTTCTTGGGGGAAAGTTACTAAATAGATCCATCAATTTTTGCCTTATGGCTTTATCAATTTGGGGTGTGGGGGACAAAATGATAAAGATAATAGTATTCATGATGAAAATGAAGAGAGCCAAACCTTAAACATATGTATAGACCCCAGAATGCACTAGGACAGTTGAAATTTCTTGAAATTTGAACTGCATTGAACTAACTACTGGGCTTGAATTTAGAGCCTTCCAATGGAATTGTAAATCATGCCCAAACAGATTTCTTATAAAATCTTCAGTACTTCCTGCTTTGGGTTGGGCCAGTAATATCAAGATAAGAGCTTTAGTGTGCTCCAGTTAGAACCAGGAAGTTAAGAGGAGTGTCAAAATGAAACTTAAACCAGAAATCAAAAAGTACAATCTTATTGGAGGTGAAAAGGTCCTGGATGGGGTGGAGCAGTCCAGGTGCTCATTTTGTCTATTAATTCATTGCACCTAAATCAATGTATGCTCTTTTCAATCAGAGATGCTCTTTGAGGACTAAGAAGGTTAATATTTAGGGGCTTGCTTATTTTTCTTTGTGAAACTTTTCAATATACAATAGCAATTAAATAATTCCTCCTGGCTCCCATTCTTTCCTTCCCTGACCTCCAGTAAGCCTTTGATCATTTGAAAGGAATGTGTGGGTGTGCCAGTGGGGGGCAGATGGGGGGGGGAGAAATAACCTTTAGATAGCTATTTTTTTCTTTCCAGTTGCTAAAGGGATGTCGGGATGAGATGCCATCCCCTTCACCCCCCTACCAACACCCACACCCCGCCACCGCACCCTACTTCCCTGAATTCTGCTCAATAGCTTGTCTTACCATACTGTACAAAGCAGCTTGGAGTTGTCCTTGAAACATTCAGGGAAAGAAAGGGGAGTTTAAATTGTGAAACCAGACTACACCCCCTCAAAACCAGAATTCTTTGGCCCTAAAACAATCATGCCCCTTTGTGTGGGACAGCTAGTGATATGTGACTCATCTTAACCTGGATATTTTTAGGCAGTATTTTTTTTTTACAGAAAAGAATGAAAGAAAATGTTTAAAACAGGTACAACTTCTTAAACATTTCTATATGGGGAAAGAATGACCCAGAAGGGTACTCAAAATGTAGAGAATGTTGCTATTATAAGAAAATAAGCTTGATGCAATAGGGATAATCTAGGAAAATGTGTCCAGATCTTCCAATAAAGATTAAAACAGACAACTCAACACTATAAAAGGTGGCTGGAAATAATTTCCCAGATGTCTTTGATAAAGAATTATATATATACTGGCAATATCATTGTGTGCTACAATTTTAGTTCTTTTGTTCATAGTATTGTAGATTTAAATCTGGAAGATACCTCAGAGGGTGTCTAGTCCAGCTCTTTCATTTTTTATAGATGGGGAAGCTAAGATTTAGGAAATTTAAGTGTGGACTTTAAAATGTTAATAGCAAACTATACATATGCATCTAGAAACTAAAATTTGAGGGAAGGGCTTTCTAGATATTTTTGTTTCTACTTTAGAAAATGGGGTGGGGGGAATACTTGACAGTTTTAGTCTTCGAGATACTTTATATTTGCCCAAATTAGATCCGTTTTGACAATAGCCCACTAACATATTCATCATGCTGGCAACTAGCCTCTTAGAAATCTTTCAGAAACTTTTTCTCTGCGACTTCACCCTTTCCCTTCTTGGAGACCTTTCATAAAACATTGAGATCATTTGTATATGAAAGCCCAGATAATTCCTAAAGGTAAAATAAACAGAGAAGGCAGGAGGGTGTCCCTTCCGAGTCCCAAGACTATATAGGAGGTGCTGATGTAAGCAGAGAGTACATTATCTGTACGTTAGTGAAGGGAGTGCATAAATGAGAAGGACATGAAGAATGGAATTACAGAGACCCATTTGACTCTTGGAAGACAGCATTCTCATACACCTCCCAGAGGGTACCATATGAGTGAAAAGGATAGAGACCAGTGGATCTCAGAACTAAAAAAAAAAATTTCAAAAGAATAGAAGCACATGGCCTATAGAAGTCTTCTGAACTAATTTTGGGGCTCCAAATGGGTCTTCCAATTTGAATGCAATAGATAGAGAGTTCATGTGTCATATTTCTTTCTCTCTATATTCCCAGTTTTGCCACTTCATTCACTACCACCTATATGTATTTCTGTAATACTTTCCTAATAGTTCTTTATACCATCACTCTTTTTCTTCTACCTGGGAAGGAAAGAAGGAAAAGCATTTATTAAGTGCCTATTATGTGCCCTGCAGGCACTGTACTAAGCACTTTCATAAATATTATCTCTTTTGTTCTTCACAACTCAGTGAAGTAGGTGCTATTATTATTTCCATAATTAAGGAAACTAAGATAGATAATGATTTACCCACTGTCACACAGCTAGTTAGTATCTCAGGACAGATCTGAATTCTGGTCTTCTTGACTACACTCTGGTACTTAGCTGCCTCAGAGTTAACTTCCAAAATAATCTTTCTAATGCATACATAAATTTGCTATCATGCCTCAAAAATCACTATTCTAAAAAATGGTTCCCTACTATCTCCATCACTTTTCTGATATTCAAAGTATTCCACAAAGTACAATTTAATATTAATTCATATTACTTCCTGTCACAGACTCTATACACTAAACTGAACAGCTGTCCATCCTCCATGCCCTCTGTATACTCATGTCTTTATGAGTTTTCTCAGGCTGTTTCCTATGCCTAGATACCTTCCCTCCATTATAATGCTCTCTTTTCTGGAGAGGCTTGATGTTCCTCAGTTTTATAATAGTCTTCCTTCTCAGAGCTTCCTTAGATAATTGTTAAATGGACTTGGGAGATATATATGTATAGATAGATATAGATATAGATATAAATATATGTGTGTGTACATATATATATATAAAGCATATATATACTTACCTATGAAAGTATATGTATAATATATGTGTGCATGTTATAATCATTTGTTCTTTTACTAGACTTCTCAGTTCTTGAGGATAGGAATCACTTATCTTTTACTTTATCATTTATCTTTTATCATTTCTTTACGTTGCATAGTACCTAGAACAGTATTATAGGTATATAGTAGGCAAATATACATACAAACATATATGCATCTGAATTGACTTTAGTTAATGTCAGCTAAAATAATAATGATATGTATGTGGATTTGTACACATATACACACATATATATGTGTGTATTTATTGAAGACTATTATGTATTGGTTTGCCATTTCCTTCTCCAGAAAATTTTGTGCATGAGGAAACTGAGGCAAATAATTTTAAGTGACTTACCCAGAATCACATGCTAATAAGTAACTGAGGCTAGACTCCAGGTCCTGCTCTTTATCCATTTTTTCCTACCTATTTGCTTCTCTCAATAATATTCCAATAGGATACAAGCAATGGCAAATTTTACCAAGTAGAAACTGTAGGCAGCTATAGACTTTTAGATGACACAGTTAATAGAGCACTGGGTTTGAAATCAGGAACACCTAAGTTCATACCTGGCCTCAGATACTTACTTTTTTTTTATTATTATTAAAACTTTTTATTTGCAAAACATATGTATGGGTAATTCTTCAACATTAACCCTTACAAAGCTTTCTGTTACAAATTTTCCCCCCTACTCCCCACCCCTCCCCTAGATGGCAGGATATCCACTACATGTTAATTATGTTAAAATACTTGACAAATCGAATATATGTATACATATTTCCACACATCATTTTTGTGCAAGAAAAATCATATCTACAAGAAAGAAAAATCAGAGAAAGGAAACACAATGCAAGCAAACATCAATAGAGAGCATGAAAATGTTATGTTGTGGTCCACATTTCATATTCCTCTCTCTGGGTGTATATTTCTTTCTTCAGTGAACAATTGGAAGTGGTTTGAAACATTTCATTGTTGAAGAGAGCCATGCCCATCAGAATTGATCATCATATAGTCTTGTTGCTGTGTACAATGATCTCCTGGTTCTGCTCATTTTGCTCAGCATCAGTTCATGCAAGTCTCTCCAGGCCTCTCTGAAATCGTACTGCTGGTCGTTTCACACAGAACAATAATATTCCATAACATTCATATACCATAATTTATTCAGCCACTCTTCAATTGATGGACATTCATTCAGTTTCCAGTTTCTAGCCACTACAAAAAGGGCTGCCACAAACATTCTTGCACATGTGGGGCCCTTTCCTTTCTTTATGATTTCTTTGGGATATAAGCCCAATAGAAAGGGTATGCACTCAGATACTTACTTTTATATTTACAAGTCACTTCACTTATTTTTGCCTCAGTTTCTTCAATTGTAAAATGGAAATAACAGTACCTACTTTGCAGGGCTATTGTGAGCATGAAATATGATAATATTTGTACATCACATAGCACAATGCCTGACACATACTAAGCACTATTTAAATGTCTATTCCTATCTTCACCCTCTCTATGTTGCAAAGACTTCTTGTACAATTCTATCATGTATAAATATTATGAATAGATAGTATTTCTATCTAATTCTAAAGAAATTCATGACCAAAAGGCAAGCTACTTTTCAATGACTAATTTGGCAGGAGCAATATAAGAAACCATGAAAATTCAAAAGGGTCCTTAATTCCCTTTTTTTTTTTTTTACTTAGTGGTGGAGATATGGGCATAGAGTGTTTAGAATAATACAAGTTTTAGTCTATAAATACAAACTTAGCTATTGGAACTTCAAGCATGAAGGATCAGTGAATTGACTAGAAGATCTGAATCATATCAGTCCAATTTTCCTTCTAAATGAAATCAGGAGATGAAAGTAAGTTACTGCTTAATGAAAGGAAGGATACATGTTCTCTTAAAAGAGATACAATGGAAATTTGAATTAGTTTCACTGTACATTCAAAGATAATTTTTTTTTAAATTCAGGAGATATTTGGTAATTTTGTATTATCATGTTCCTAAGTATTTATCAATCATACAACAATATATTGCAAAATATATAGACATGTACTATAAAGGGCTTGATAGAACTGAAGGAAATCAACATGTGATTTGATGATCAGTAACTTCATCCTAATGGCAAGCCACAAGCATCTCTTCCCATTTTAGCTTCATAGAGATCATCCTAACCTGCTTGTTGGACTGTGTGATCCCTTATTGGATGAACTCCACTGGTTTCCTATTACCTTCAAGATCAAACATAAAATCCTCTGTTTGATTTTTAAAGCAATCCCATTTACATCCTACTGTTCCTACCTTCTTATACTATAGTCTCCTTCCCTCTATGAAATCTGCATCCAGCAGCATTGACCTTCCTGCTATACCTTACACATAACATTCCGACTCTAGGCTTTTTGGCTAGCCATCTCCCATGTCAGGAATGTTCTTTCTCTCCCTTCACATTTCTACCTCCTGGCTTCCCTGAAGTCTCAGCTAAATCTTGCCTTCTGTAAGAAACTTTTGCCCCTCTCCATAAATGGTAATTCCTTCCTCTGAGATTTTATCTCCAATTTACCCTATTCATATATTTTGTACATAACAGTTGTTTACATTTGTCTTCTTCATTAGAATATAAGCTTCTTAAAAGCAGGTACTATTTTGCTTTTCTTGGAATCCTAAAATTTAACATTGTCTGGCAATTAGCAATACCTAGTAAGTTTTTGTTGACTTGAATTGACTTCTTTAGTCACATCATCTTTCCCTCTTCACTGAAGTAGTTTCTTTTTATCTCTTCAGTTTCATTCTTGATGACTGGCCACCCCCGTTGGGCTCATCTCATGAACCAAATATTCAATGATCTATATATAATTCTATGACATTGGACAACTGACAAATAGATCCCTGCACTCAGCAAATCAAGTCACCAAACATTTATTAAACATTTGGTTTTTGCCAGGCACTGCATTTAAAAACTTGCAATACAAATAAATACAAGCAGAAAGATAAATCTTGTCCTCAAGGACCTTATGATTTAAATGAGGAAAAAAAGATAACTCATAAAAGAATCACATAAAACAAAGTTGAAAAACTGGGGTGGAATATTTGATAAAGGTGTCTAGTCTGGGAACATTGTAGAAAAAGTCAGGGAGCATTGTAGAATAAGTCAGCAAAATCTGAAGAGGGATGAAGATAAATAGAAAATCATGTCCTTAAAATGGAAGCTCTAAGAGGAACCATACAATCAAAGGGAGAGCTTTAAAGTTGGAGAAAACTTTCAATATGAGAAGTCTAGAGTGAGTATAGGGAGCCCAAGTTTCTTGGGCATTTTAGACAAAGACCAAGGACATAAGATTATAGCCTCAAAAAAGAATATTTGTAGATTCCAGGAAAAAGTTTACTCTTCAAAGCCAAGAACTTTCATTTTCTTTTTATTTTTAAATCCCCAATAGAGTGCTTTTTTATATAGCATGAGTGCTTAATAAATGCTTGTTACATTATATTGAATTGAAATTAAATGCAAAAGCAGAACAGAATAGCAGCCAATAATAAAGAATAAGAATTTTATCCTGTTCCATGTATTTATTCATTGTTGTACTCCACCCAAACATCATTATGCTTCCACCTCTAGAGTATTTTCTAACAGCATAGAAAGCAAGACTCACTCCCACTTTCTATCAAAGAAAAAACATTTGGAATGCATCTTATGTTTATATTATGATATGTAAAGATAAAAGTATTGACTGTTAGAGCTCTAGAAGAGCTTTTCTTTTTGTTTTCAATGATTCTTGTTGTTGCTAGATGAAGCATTTTGAATGTGACTTTTGATTTTTATTTTACATTCTCTCATTTCATTGTACTTTCCCTCTTTGAGACTCTTACATTTTTGTCCCTCAGCTGAAAAATATCTTTGTTGGAGACAGGCAATCAAGAAAATACCATTTTAGACCCACATGTGCAAAAATGTTTGTGGCGGTCCTTTTTGTAGTGGCAAGAAACTAGAAACTGAGTGGATGCCCATCAGTTGAAGAATGGCTGAATGAGTTATGGCATATGAATGTAGTGGAATATTATTTATAGAACAATATAGATTGTTCTATAAGAAATGATCAGCAGGATGATTTCAGAAAGGATTAAGAGACTTACATGAACTGATGCTAAGTGAAATGAGCAGAACCAGGAGATCGCTGTACACGGCAACATCAATATTATATGATGATCAATTATGATGGATGTGGCTCTTTTAAACAATGAGATGATTCAGGTCAGTTCCAATAATCTTGTGAAGAAGCGAGCCATCTACACTCAGAGAGAGGACTATAGGAACTGAGTATGGATCACAACATAGCATTTTTACTCTTTTTGTTGTTTACTTGCATTTTATTTTTTCTTATTTTTTCCCTTTTTGATTAGATTTTTCTTGTGCAGCAAGATAATTGTATAAATATGTATGCATATATTGGATTTAGCATATGATTTTTGCCATCTTTAACACATATTGGATTACTTGCCATCTAAAGGAGGGAGTGAGGGAAAGAAGGAGGGAAATTGAAACACAATGTTTTGCAAGGGTTAATGTTGAAAAATTATCTATGCATATATTTTGAAAATAAAAAGCTTTACTAAAAATAAAATAATATCAAACAACAACAAACAACAACAAAAAGTACCCTTTTGGATGTATTATAAACTGGATAAATCTAGCTTTTGTAGGACTTATATTGACCCAAAAAAATAAATAAAAGCATACTTTTCCAAAGCATTATTAAAATACTATATAATAATATGTCAATATTTAAGTACATGAAAATGATCTCATTAACCTTTATGAAAACTTTACAAGGAAGATATTATAGAACAGAAGGAAAGTAATTATTTTAGTCAATAAATTAATTGATATTTCTTGTATTATAGCAATATATCTTTGCCCTTATACTTTATGAATCAAGCATCTTTTTAAAAAGACGGGGATTTTTGATTTTGGTTTTATTTTTTTATTTATTTTTTCTTAAAGTTCAATAATATCAACTGAGCAGCCAACAGATCTCTGATAGCACATGCAACATCCCTTTGGCATAGTGTCATCCTTTCCAGTAAAAAGAGGGAGATACATTTTCTCATGTCTTTTCTAGGGCCAATCTTGATCATCATAATGACACAGTATTTAGTTTTATTTTGTTGTTCTTTATATTTACTTTATTACAATCATTGTGTATGTTGTTTTCTTGGATCTGATAACCTAATTCTGCATAAATTCATGTAAGTCTTTCCATTTTTCTCTGAATTACTAAGATTTGCTGTTTTTTTTAACTGCACAATAATATTCCAGTATGTTGATGTACAAGTATTTATTTAGTTATTCACTAATCAATGTTTCTGGTTTGTTTCTAGTTCTTTGTCCATCACAAGGTGCTATGAATTATTTTTGAATATATGAGTTCTTTTTGTCTTTGATTTCCTTAGAGGGTTCAAACCTAATAGCTAGATCACTGAGTCAAAGAATATGTGCATTTTAGTCACTTTTGTCATAATTTCAAATTATTTTCCAGAATATATATTCTGATTTGTAACTCTGCCAATGGGACATCAGGCCCTATGGAAAATTTCCCCAAGATAACATGGCACAATGATGGAAATATTCAAACTGAAGTTTAAGTTTATCATCTCCCAGTCTGTCATCTTATTGATTAGAACTAGGAGAGACAAAGTTGCCTGTTCTTATGCTTCTATTAGTATTTTATCTCAGTGATAAAAGGGATAGAGGATCACTACCTTATGGAGGATGTTTTTCTCATTCAATAGTTGGTAAGAATGCTATTAAACTGTATTCAGCAGAATAAGGACCCACATGAACATACTGAACACTTCACAAAGTTATAGAAATAACTCCAGGTGTTTATTAAACAAAAACAGAGGGAGAAAAATACCCTGAATCTAAAGGTCAAGGAGCTAGACTGGTTTATGTTTGCCTTCTCTGTCTTTCTGAAAACTAATTAAGGTACAAAACAGATCTCCTAGTGAAATAATTTTGAAAGCGGTTTTTAGCACGTTTGATGTGTGTCTAAGTAAAAAAAAAAATTTCCTTTGCCTGCTGGCTAGTGGGTGCTTGGGTATGCAAAAAGGATGAGGTTACAGGTGGAAGGTACTTCCCCAGCACCTCCTAACCTATGTTTCTAACCGCCAGGCTATTTCCTCTACTTTGGGGCAGCATTAAGAATGAACATGGGGCTTCTGTGCTTAATACAATATCCTGTGTTGGGTTTTTATCTCTGTTATAAAGAAAGATAAAGCCTTGAGAAATACATATCATTAAAAGTTTGATCCATTTACAAGTTGTTTTAAATACAAGGCTTGTATTAAGGTTGGCCCCATGCAGAAATATAAAAAAGGAGCAGTCTGTCCTGGGATTCTCCTTCCTCCCCATTTCAACTTTTAGCTTTCACCCTCTCCTACTCAATTGTCTCATACTGCCCTAATTTTCTTCATACCAAAGGTAATAGGGATTTCAAGAATGACCTTCTTCCAGAATATTCATTTTAAAAAGAATATTTTATGAAAAGGGAAAAAGCTAACACAAAATCATTATATTTAATCTTATCAGAGGTAAAGATGTTTTTGAGTAGAGAATGAGGTGGAGTGGGGCCAGCTTTCTCAAAAAATTCAAAGTGCAGGATTCCCTACTGATTTTAAGCTTAAAACTATCTTTAAACTCAACTATAACTTCAAAATAGACTTTTTCATCTGCCATTAATAATATCCTCATCATTGCACCAGACATTGTATTACAGTATTGTAAAAAACAAAAGCATGATCACAAGGGAAAAAATAGGTTTTCCTGAATTTTTAAAGGAAATTAAAATACAAAGAAGTCTAAAGCCCCACCATTTTGAAATTATTTGGATTCTATCCACAGTGACAGGTGTATATAAAGCTCTTACTTATCAACTTTAATTTTATCAGATGATGGGAAATCTGAAACTAAATTTGAAAAGAGAAGCTATCTCTTAATATCTATGAAAAACAATATTCTTATAAGAATACTGTAAGAAAACCCATTGCAAGTGTTAACTCCATATTGAAATTGAGCTTCAAATTTAAAACATACCAGGTCCTTATTTTCACTCGTCCTTCCATTTACTTCATTTTGTCCAAACTGATTAAGTAGGAAGAAGAAAGCTGTTTCTGTAATTCTTTTTAAGACTATTATTAATCTTCTATAAGGACTAATTCTTAAAGATGTCTCTACAAGTAATTGACATAAAAATCTTTGAAGACTACAAAGCATTTAACACATATATCTTGTTCATAGCTCCCAACAATCATGTATGGTTGTTATTACTGAAATTATTATTCCCATTTTACAGATGAGGTGAGCAAAAATCAGAAATCTTAAGGGACTTGATCATGCTCACACAGCTGGGAAATGTGAATGGAGTGATATGAGTTCAAGTGTTTGCACATTCCCAGCCCAACACTGTTTTCTAAGTTCTGATTATATACACAAGTTTTTGATCTGCCTCTGTTGTAGAGAACATCAAATGCCTCTTGAGGCAGAAATAATATAGTGAAATGGCCTTGATTTAAGAGTCAATCCCAATTCTAAACTACTTAACACTTTATGTGGCATTAGGAATACCAATTAAATTTTTTAGATCTCTGTGAAAGATCTAAATTTCTTCCTTTGGAACATGTGCTTATGTATTTCTCAGATGCTTTCTGTATGGCTTCCTTTTAATTAAAACTAAAACAACCTCCTTGGGAAATAACTATATGGATTACTAATTTGATAGATTTTTCTTATGTCTGCCTATCCCCCTGCTGATATCATCCTTCCATTTATCCAGACTTAAATCCTAAACTATCTTTGACTTCCTTCTCCTTCACTATTTGTCTTCCAAATACTGATATGTCATTAATCTTCCCTCTATAATATAATTCACATCTCTCCCTTATTTGGGTCCTTATTGCCACTCATCTGGACTATATTATTGAAACATTATATATAACTAGTTTTTCTGTCTTCAGACTCTCATGTATTCTATCCCTTGCTTAATAGTACTTGTTAATGTCATCTGTTCATCTAGTCTCTTGATTGGAGAATCTTAAGTGGATCCCAATTACCTAAACATAGAATATAATCTTAGCCTGATATTTAACTTATCTTGCATCTTTATCTCATGCTAGAAATTGAAGCCATATGCCAAGCTTTTTCAACTCATTTTATAGATGAGGAAACTGAGGCAAATAGAGTTAAGTGACTTGCTCAGGGTCACACAGCTAATAAGTATCTGAAGCCAGATTTGAACTGAAGAAGATGAGTCTTCCTGACTCTAGACCTGGCAGTCTATCCACTGAACCAATTGGGTATCCCATTATTAGTCACAATAATAATAAAAATAAAATCCATTGAATATATGGGAAAAAAATCAGAGCAGCTTTGTTACTTTTTAGGACAACTAGTTTTTTTTTTTTTTTTTAAAACAACATATAGTATTTCATGTACATTTTTTTATATTTTTGTACACTAGTATATGTATGTTGATTTGTTGTTGAATTTTGTTGTTGTTGTGTTTGTTATTGAATTATTGTTGAATTTATAATAACTATATAAAAGAGTGCAA
This sequence comes from Myrmecobius fasciatus, assembly GCA_023553655.1. Taxonomy (NCBI): domain Eukaryota; kingdom Metazoa; phylum Chordata; class Mammalia; order Dasyuromorphia; family Myrmecobiidae; genus Myrmecobius; species Myrmecobius fasciatus. The sequence continues at coordinate 606,287 of JAJPUD010000114.1, forward strand.
GATCCAATCCATTTATTTTGCTGTTGACACTAAGATGCAGAGAAAGAAAGTTATTTTTTGTGTCACACAATGAACGGTGGATTTAGTGCTAAACCAGCAAACTAGATATGGAGTTGTTTGTTGGGTCTAGTCTAAACTTTCCTTTTGCTACTTAATCATTCTGTGAATTTGAGCAAATAATTTAAATCCCCTGACCCTCAGTTTTCTTTTCTATTAAATGGGGATGATAATGCATTTGTACTACCAGCAGAGCAGAGAACTGATATTGAAATTAGGAAGTCCTAAAGGCCTCAGATTACTGTTACTAGCTGCATAACCCAGTTGCTTAACTTCTGTCTGCCTCATTTTACTCATCTGTAAATTGGGGATAATAATAGCATCTACCTCTCAAAGTTGTGATGATGTAAGAAGGTAATATTTGATAAATGCTTTGCAAACCTGAAGTCCTATAAAAATTGTAGCTATTATTGTAGCTAGCTATTCCTTCCATAGAATTGCTATCAGGATCAAATAAAATAATTCACATGAAGCATTTTACAAACTCTGAAATTTATAAAAGAATATACATTGGAACTCTAGATCCCAAAGTTCCTGATTCCAGTCCAAAGTTCATTCATTCATTCTTTCTTTCTTTCTTTCTTTTTTAAGGATCATTTATTCATTAAGCTCACATATAAAAATAAATTCCTTGACTAATCAAATCCTGTATTTTAGCAACAATGCATTTTTTTTTTCTGGTTCTTCTGGCTCTAGTTCAAGTTTTCTCTATCAGATAGCCTTCCTCCAAATGCACTAATAAGTCTTTTTTCAGTCCTTTTATTTCTCTTTTCTTCATCTACTGGAACTCCATTTATTTCTTTTCAACTTCTTCCTCAAAACTCGTAGGGTGCATTGTTTTTGTCACTTATATGGCACTTCTATTCAATACCTTATGTTGTATGCTGAAGGTGTGTCCAGCAATAGGCTGATGATGCCTTCCAGATCCCTCTGTTTCCTTTATAATGCCTTAATCACTTGAGGAGGTTAATAATTTGATAAGGTGTACTCTACTTTGGTTACTTTCCCTTCCCAATTATAGTAAGAAAAATTGATTTGTCACAGGTCAGCTTATCCACATGAGAGACACCTAATATATTTGCCTTTTTTTTTAAGTTTTAATTTTTTTAAAGTTTTAAATAATAATAGTTTTTCTATTTTTCCGCTTGCAAAATCTTGTGTTCCAAATGTTTCTTCCTCCCTCCTTATTTCTACCTTCCCCTAGACAGGAAGCAATCAAATATAGATTAAACATGTGCAATTCTGCTATACATATTTCCACAATTATCATGCTGCACAAGAAAAATCAGATCAAAAGGAGGAAAATGAGAGAGAGAGAGAGAAAAAAAACAAGCAAATAAATGTGGTATCACCAACAAAAAGGTGAGAATACTATTCTGTGATCCAATTCGGTCTCCTTGGTCCTCTTTCTGGATGTGGTTGGCTCTTTCCATCACAAGTATATTGGAATTGCCTTGATTCACCTCATTGTTGAAAAGAGCCAAGCACATCACAGTTAATCATCACATAATATTGTTGATGCTGTGTATAGTGCTCTCTTGGTTCTGCTCATGTTACTTATCATCAGTTCATGGAAACCTTTCCATGCTTTTCTGAAATCAGCCTGCTCATCATTTCTTATGGAATAATAATAATATTCCATTACATTCATATACCATAAGTTATTCTGCCCATCCATTCAATTTCCAGTTCCTTGCTCCTACAAAAAAGTAGTACAAACATTTTTGCACATGTGGATCCTTTTCCCTCCTTTAAGATCTCTTTGGGATACAGACCCAATAGAGACATTGCTGGGTCAAAGGGTATGCACAGTTTAATAGCCCTTTGGACATAGTTCCAAACTGTTCTCCTGAATGGTTGGATCTGTTCACAACTCCACCAACAATGTATTAGTGTTTTAGTTTTTCCACATCCCCTTCCACATTTATCATTATCTTTTCTTTATACTTAACTTTTAAAAGAAGGGCTAGAACTTTGCAGTCTAGAATTAGGGTACTGAGGGTAGATATCCTTTAAATGAAAAGAAGTGACATAGAGATTTGGACTGATTTCCTGGAGAGGAGAACTGCATCCCCATAGGTTGTTGTTTTCCTTTGCCCTTGAAGAAGGCCACGGCATCAAGGAGATAATGCCATGATATGCAAGTGAAATGAATTTATATGAAGGAAGATTGTGCAAAAATCACCTGTCTCACTTTCTCCTCCAGAGCCATCTGGATCCAGTGGCAAGATACAGATCAGGACAATAGGAAATGGCTCCAGATGCAGTGGGAGGTTGGCCTTTTAAAGCTAAAGTCTTTAACAGATCTCAGATTGATTGAGGCAATATCCATTCAAAGACCTAGACCAAAGCTTCTTAAAAGGTGTCACAATCCCATATGGAAGTAAAAGAATGTGAGGATCATAACCAATTTGGCAACAGTAAAAAGGTATCAAATATTTCACCAAGATTTAATTATTTATGTAAAAATAAGCAAATAAATAAATACTAAATAAAAATAATCAGTGAAACTGAGACCTGTTGAAGACCTGAGCTTTAAAAAGCCAAAGGCACCCATTGCATCCAGGGCCATCTCTAGTCATCTTGATCTCTTTCTTGCCATTGGACCCAGATGTCTCTGGAGGGGAAAATGAGGCAGGTGACCTTGCACAGCCCTCCCTCACTTAAATCCACTTTACTTCATGTCATTCATCATCTTCTTGATGTCATGGTTTCTCTTCAAGAATAAAGGATAAACAATAACAACAAACCACTATCTTCCAACCTGCTCATCACCTTCATAGTGATTTCTTGCGCATCAGTTCCTATTATCTCCTTCTATTGACTTCAGAACCAAATCCACAGATTCTTAATAATACTCTATCTTTGAGTCTTGCTCTCTTGTCATTCTAATGTCCTTGCCCTGAAAATATCCAACCATGGCCCATTTCATTATGTTGATTGAGGTCCATTATAAACTCCTCTCATAAAGGAATTATAGGGGAGTGAATAAAGTGTAAGATGGGGAAATAGGAACTCTTGTTGAGTCATTTTTCACTCATGTCTTACTCTTTATGACCTCAGTTAGAGCTTTCTTGACAGAGAAACTGGAATGGTTTGCTATTTCCTTCTCCAGCCCATTTTCCAGCTGAGCAAACTAAGGCAAACAGGGTGAAGTGACTTGACCAGGGTCACACAACTAGTAAGTGTCTGAGGCCAGGCTTGAATTCAGGGAGACAAGTCTTCCTAATTCCAATTCCTAATTCATTGCCACCTAGCTGCCCTGTGGAAACAGGAATATCTGGTTCAAATCCCAGATATGACACTATCTCTATGACATTGGGCAAGCCACAATTTCTCTGGGCCCCAGTTTCCTCATCTAGAAAATGTGAGAATGGGACATGGTGAGCTCCAAGTTCCTTTCTTTTCAGACCTTGTGATCCAGTGACTCAAAGAGACAGACAGTAATGACCAAAGTACTTATACTGAATCTTACCATACTCTCCAAAGCAGCTTTCTAAATCTTTCCTTAAGCCCTTCTTTCTTAACAAAACTACACCTCTCATTCTTGAAATAAATCGAGCATCTTAGGGACATAGAGAAATACGTGCACAATAGTGATCATGACTCTGGTTGGCATCCACTGGAAGAAGGGTCTGGAAATTTAAGGAAGACCAAAGTGACAACTTTTGCATAATGACATTTGGAGAGGGAGAGGGAAAGGGGGAGAAAGGGAGAGAATCAGGAGATAGAGAGATAGAAAGACAGAGACAGAGAAACAGAAACAGAGAGATAGAGAGAGACAGAGACAGAGATGAAGGTAGAGATAGAGAGAGACACACAGAGACAGGCAGAGACAGGACAATGAGAGTCAGAGAGAGAGATAAAGAGATACACAGAGAGAAAAGAGGGAGACATAGAGACAGAGACAGAAACAGAGAGAGACAGAGACAGAGACAGAAAGAATTTTGCAATTAGAGATCAGAGACTAGAACCTGAGGCTTGGTTCCATTAACCATGCCTTTACTCTAAAAAAATATTTCTGCTAGAGGTGGCTGAAACAGACTGATATTGCTAAAGATGGTTACTTCTTAGAATTAAATAAAGGATAATAAAGATTTAACTACCTATCCTGGTTCCTGTAGAAAATATACACTTCCACATAGCTTTCTCTATTTCTTAATCCATGTCCATTCCCTGATTTTGTTCTCTATAAACTACATCAGTCATAAGTTAGCCATGATACACATCTGTTAATTAACTATGTTCAGGGAACATCCCGGATAGATACCAGTGACTAGTTTGGCATCCATCAATATACAGAATTGAATAGGTCAGAGGTTATTTTTTTCTTTCCCTATTTGAAGCTGAAACAATTGAGATGAGAATTTTTTGGCTTTGATTTTATTAGTAAATCTGATAAACTACTAACAAGCACAGGAAGATGAACCACATGAATTGGGATCATGTTCCCCTCAGCTAATGGAGTCATTTATAAGCCATATTCAGATGGGTTAGAAAATAGGCATTATAGGGAAGTTCTAGTTTCAGTAGAAAGGGAATAAGCAGAAGTATAAACCAAGGAAAAGTCACATCTAATAGTTCACTGATAGGAGAAGAAAGTCTAAGAAGCCACTCTCCTTTTGATAGTGTGAGAAGGACACTATATATGCTATAATATCTCTATCTATCTATCTATATCTATCCATCTATTTATCTCCAATTGGATATTTACCACAGTAATATGACACAAAGTTCCTATTAAGGAGTTCTTCCTTAAGAAACAGAGTGCCTGGATCACTCTAAGGCATCTATAACTGTGCTGTAACCATTTTCACAGGTGAAATTTTAGGTCTGGAAAGTAGAAAGGCGAGTGTTTGCAAATGCCAAGGAAATTTTTTTTTTTGATGTCCTAAGGAATCCATGCTTATAATAAATAGACTTTCCATAACACTCTTAATTAAATCAAACAAATCTAAAAAGAAGAAACCCCAAGTCAAGCTATGGGGGTTATTTCCTTTATTAGTTCAACTTCCTTTGGCATTTATCACACACATTGTTTTAGGTAAGAGGGTTCCAGATAAGCAGATGAGTTGGGCCCAAAACTTAGGAGAGGAAAAAGAAAATGGATTGAATTGCCCTCAAAAATTACATGGTATTTCTAACAGTCCCAAGTTGTACCCTTTCCCACAATTCATCTTTTAAATGCAAATTTTCTCCTGGTGATGCAATAGATACAATCCCTGAAGAATCAAAGGACCAATGGAGAGGTTCATGGCCGGCATGGAAGTCAATTGTACCATCTTTCCAGTGATGACTTAGTTGCAAGAAATGTTATGAAGAATACAGGCACAGCAATTGTATGTTCAGAAAAGGAGGTAGACTGATCATGATGAAAGAAGGAGGGATAATAATGGAACAGTCCCAGAGTGGCCATGGTGACCACAAAACCTATAAAGATTTAAAGGATCCTTTCTCCAGTGTACCAAGCAAATCCTTTTATTTAAGATGGAAGGAACAATATGTACAAGAACTATTCAAAATAAGGTATGGATGGATGGATTGCTATGTTTACCAGTGGTGAGAATGAAAAGTGGATGATGAATCATAAATTTATGGAAATATAAAGTTAATATCTGGTTCTAACCTGCCTCTTTCTCCAGTCTTCATGTATCCTATATCTCAGTCAAACTTATCTCCTAATTCTTTTTCAATTTCTGATTTTTTTCCTGCCTCTGGTCTTTCCCCTAGGTTGTACTCCAGGTTGGTAAAGCATTTCTACCACCAAATAATTTATATTCCATTGGAGGGAACATGGAGAAGGAGTTCTAAAATATATATGAAGTAAATGTAAATTAATTTGAGGGGGAGTGAACCAATGATTGTGGTTGAGTGGGGGTGGGGATGGGGCAGTCAATAAAAACATCCTATACATTTTTTCTTGAGCTTTAGAAAGATCTAGAGATTCCTAAAGGCAGAAAGGGTGGAAGGAGGGCATTTTAGACTTCAGAGCTGATAAATAAAATGTAATATTTTGGTGGGGAAGGGTTGGTGAGAGGTAGGGGAATGAATCTTTTATGTTGATATTCTTTTTTAAGGATCAGCTCAGTTGCTTCCCACCCCATCTATCCTAATTTCCCTCCAGCTAGAAGAGATCAATCATCCCTCAAAATTTTTCATACTATTTCCTTTGGACTGCGCCTCTGCTCTCAGCATATCCTGCCTCAAAATACACTTGTACATGCCTTGTATTTTCAGTTGGATTGCAAGCTCTCTGAGAGTAAGGACTGTATCATTTTTTTTCATCTTCATAATCATATAACAGACTTTAAGCTTTAATAGTTTTAAAATTCATTGAGATTTTGGGGACATATTATATAGCAGACAGTTAACAAATGTTTATAGAATTGAATTGAACTGAATAACCTGTGGAGGCTAAGAAGGGAGCATTGTACTCCTATAAAGTAGTGAGCATAATGAGATTACCTCATGATTCCTACTCATTAATCTCTTCCTTAGGCAGTGTTGGTACTTACTGTTTTAACAACATTCAGGCAACACTATATTGCTGACTCATCTTAATAAGCAGATAATTTGGCATCAAATAAAACTATTAAAGACAAGGCTAACAAAGTCATGCTTTGATTTCAGTGTTGAAAATTGCATTATCTATAAACCTTTCAGGAATGAACTAATCTCTAAAGTGTAATTCAGAGGAGAACTAATTAGTCTCTTGGTTTTTCTTCCAATAGGCAGCTTCAATTAGGCTATGTTCAAATCCTATGAAGATGTGTAAATGTACCCATTTTCAATAGAAGACGTTTTATCAGTTTGAATTTTGGTCTACATTTGGAGATTAAAGAAAACAGGATTTGATTTCTTAAATAGGTAGCATTCATGCTTCATCCATAAATGTGGGGGCAGGGGATAGGGGCACAGGGAGAGAAGGAGAGAGAAATGGAAAAGGGAAAGCTGAATCTGAAGAATTTATAGAGACACTAAATTTGAACATAAAGGAATAAATTGGGGAACAGTAGATTGCTTGTAGCAGTCTTTAAATTCTTTCTCTACAGTTTCTTGAGGGTAGGAGTAAAGAGTATAAATCTTCCCAGAATTAAAGATGGAAGAAATTAAATGCTGGCCTCAGGTAGACAGGTGGGGAAGGAGACTGAAGCTCTGAAAGCAGAAAGGAAGCCATCTGGAAGCATTCTGCTTACATAACCCCTATACTCTCTTTGAGAAATACAAGCAGATCCCTTTGAGCATCACTACAATAAGTCAATAAGTATTTATTAACTATGGCCAAGTCACTGTGGTAGATTATGGGGATACCAAAAAAATGGACAAAAATGGGGGGGGGAATCTCTGCCCTCAGGGTGTCTATAAATTCTGTTAAAGAAGTGGGCATTCTAGGTATAATTTGCACAAAGACTGAAGCTGGAGTGGAAACAACAGTTAATGGTCAGTGAGAGGAGGAAAGAAGGCAAGATGGACACCAGAAAGCCAGTTCGAAGGCAATACTGAGTGAATTTTATTTTATACTAGAAGCAATAGGGAGCCACTGAAGATTTTTGAGTAGACTATTGATGCAATCTAACCTGTGCCTTAGGAAGATTATTTTGGCAGGTGCGTAGAAGACAGATTGTACAAAGAAAAGTTGGAAGAAAGACCAAGCAGGAGGTTTGGGAAATAATCCAGGTAAAAGGTGAGAATGTCTTTAAAGTCTGGAAGGGAGGTTTTCTGAATAGAGAGATAGGGCTGGAAGTTAGAGATGTGGAAGTTAGAGATTGTGAAAGAAAAATTAACAAGATTTGGCAATTGATGGAATATGTCAGATTAGGGACAGGGAAGAGCCTGTGTTGTGAAACCGGGTGAGTGGAAGTGCTGTAGTGCTATCAAAAGAAATAGAGAATTAGAAAGGAATTAAGATCACTGAAGAAAGAATATGGATAGAAAAAAAAAAAAGCATTGAGGCAGAACTTTGGGTTAAATCTAGGCTTAGAGGACTCCTTAAAGGAGACTGAAAAGAAATGGTAAAACAGGTACAAATAAAAGAAAGTATTGTAGTGAAAATCTAGGGAGGTGAGAGTAATTAGAAAAGCATGACCCAACTGCTTAGATCAGAAGTTTACATATTCTGAGAAGTGGAAGAAAAGGACTCAGAAAAAGTTACCAGATTTAGCAAAGAAGGGATTAAAGTTGGAATTAGATAGAAGCAATGAGTATTCAACTTTGAGGCTTTTATCTTTCCTGCTACTATGGGATGGGAAAGTAAGAATGGGTTATGTAGTATGAATGTACAAGCTTGATGCATTCATATAAACCTATTTCTATTTATTCCTATAATTCTCAAAGATTTGCATATGTCTACAAAGTTTCTAATCAACTTTGAAAATAGTAGGTAAAAGCAAAAGAGACAATTGGATGGGAAATCCTGACTGTGGGACTTAATTTGATGATAAAGATGTATGTTGTTGCTGCTGTAGTTCAGTCATGTCCAACTCTTCATGAACTAGGCATTTTCTTGGCAAAGATACTGGAGTGTTTTGCTATTTGACAGATGAGGAAACTGAGGCAAACTGTGACTTACTCAACATCATATACCTAGTAAGTATCTGAAGCCAGATTTTATATATCCACTCCTGGTGCCTATTTTATCTCTTCATTTTATCTGTAACTTCTAAATAAATCCACCTTTTGGCAAAGAAAATGGCCACTGAATTTGTCACGTGTTTATTTCAAATTAGGAATTGCTATCCTGACCTTATCAAAATGACATCCAGTTATTCTGAAAGCCTGAGAGGAATAGGGAGCTTGGCAAATACCACAGTATGCCCTTATGGATAGATGAAACATAGTGAATGGTGACTGGGGAATGGGGGTGCCGGTGCATGAGACAAAGACCCCTGATCATCACAAGGGCATTTTATAGGATTTAGAAAATGAAGGAAAACTTAAAGAATATCAATAATAACCATTTTAGTATATTTAAGATTTAACATATTTAATACAATAGATTATATATAACATTTAATATAATAATATATTTATAACATTTAATATATTTAAGAGGGTTTATACATTGATTTCTTTTCAACATAGAAAGAAATCATATAGTTTTTTTTCAAATGAAACTAAGGTTTTCTCTCAACAAGGGCACCTTTTTTTTTTTTTTTTTGATACTAATGTAACTGCTTAATTGGCACTGGCCAAAAAATAGTTTACATAGAGAATCTATTAATCATTTATCATTTATTATGTGTCAAGTACTGTGTTAAATTCTTGGAGTTCAAACAGAAGCAAACAAGAGGTCCCTTGCCCTAAAGGTATTTAAATTCTTATAGAAGAGGACAATACACAAAGGTGGAAGGGGGAGCATCAGGTTTGAAACTGGATGGTTTGGAAATGGTAGCTAGGAAGTGAGCTGGAGGCCTTAATTCTGGGAAAGACAAAAGCTCACCTGCCTAATCTCTTATCCCAGGAAAGAAGTATTAGGTTTCAGTGGGATTGGGGTGTGTGTGTGGAGAATGATTAAGGGAAGATAGGTATGATGGCCAGAGTGTAGGCAACATGGTTTGGAAATATATTTCTGTTGTTTGACTTTGAGTTAAGGTATACTACAGTCTCTGAATAATTGGAGCTTGAAGTTTACCCAAAGGGCAATACAGAAGCTCTTGGTGAACATGAGCAGGAAGCAATTCATTATAAATGTGAAGTCACACCCAAGAAGCAGTATAAATAAAAGATTGTCATCAAAGAAATTACTGGGGGGAAAAACAGATGGTGAGAGTAAGGGATAACCAGTGGACAGTGTAAACTCCATGTTATCCACACAAATGTCAGGACTTCCATTATTCTAGACAGATCCCTAGTGGTGGATTTATTTAGATTAAGGAAGGTTGCAATCTGTCACGAAATCTCAGTTTCTTTCACACATTGGATTTTTATCTGGAATGACTCAGGATTTCCTTTTACAGATTTGAAGGGAAAGGAAATAGCCCCTTTATCCATTAGCCCAGACCTATATCTGGCCTGGAGAAATTATGGTTTAATCCTAGAGGGCTGACAAGGGGAGTAGATTAGGTGCAGGAAATAATTCCTAATTGTGACTCTGACCATGGAAGATCCTATTTCTTGAGATTGTTCTACAGTCAAGAAGGATCCTTTGGATCTAGTCTACCAGGGATCTATTGTGATCAGATTGGCAATTCATCCGGAAAGTGGGGAAGGCTATTTCCTCAAAATAGCAAAGACCATTTTTGTAATATTCATCCAGCGCACACTCATTCACACACTCACTCATATGCTCTTCTCTGGGCCAATGGTCTTTAGCTAATCTTTAAAATTAGGTTTTCAGGAGCGGCTAGCTACAGTAGCAAAGATTTTTTAAGGACAAAAATCTAGAGAATTGGATTTTTTTTTGACAAGGCTTATGACTTACTTTTATAGTTGACAATAGTTATTATTATATTATAACTGGCAATAAAAATACAAATTTGACTATTAATAAATTTCCTAACTTCTTCTCCACCTTTGGATGTTGACCTCATTTCAGCCTTTAACTAAGACACTTATATAGGAAAATATTGGCATGTTTCAAAACTCATAATCAATCAGCAAATGTTTATTAAATGCCTACTAGAAGTCAGGCCCAGAACACAGAAATGACTGATTTAAATTTTTCCCTTTTTATTTGGATGGGTTGCTACTGTCCTGAGAGAACATGAGAATTACTGATTTTGAGGGGAGGGAGGATTTGAAGGGAGGGTATATTTTAAATAAATACTTATTTATATTCCTGTCATTCTCAATAGTCTCCAGAGAATAAATAACAAGTTTAAAGAAAAGAAAACTTCACATTCCCTATAATTATTCATTGATGTCTTTCATTAACCATGATAGTATAAATGGGCATCTTGCTGGTCAGAACGTTAAGTGTCTATTAACAAGTGCTGATGAGGTTCAAGAAATTACCTTTCCTACTCTATTGTAAGTGGGATGCATCCAGCACTCCCATCAGCACAGACAAGGTGCACAAAATTATCTTTCCAACTACAGCTGTGTCACCTGAATGCAATTAACACCTTACTAAATGTGAGGCCATTTCTGTAAGTTATAAATGAGTCATGGCTCTCCAAGCAGCTTTCCTTCTTGCACAGAGTATTTGATATGCTGCCTCTCTGTACACTGTGAAAAATGCTGAAAACAGTTCAATAAATTGTTTAAAGCAATGCAATTAAGTGGAATAATATTATTTGTCTGTGCTTTTCCCATTGTAGAAGTTCTCAGGGTTTGGAGAGCAATCAATTAAAAATGCCTCTTTTTGATTTTTTTTTTTTTTTAATTCAAGCTTCCTTGGGGTTTCCTATAAAGCTTCAAGCTAGTAGACTCATTATTTGGTCCCAGATGTCTGGCCAGGTTCTGGCTTTTTCTATTGAATTATCATGGTCAGTCTGTTAGGTGTGCAGTAGTTTGAGCATTGAACATGAATTCAGAAGCTCTGAATTCAAAAGCAGTCTAAATCATTTACTTGGATGATCCTGGGTAGTTTCTTATTTCTGCCTCAGTTTCCTCATCTGTAAAATGGGTATAACAACAGCTTTTGTGAAGGTAAAAGAACGTGTGAAATATTTTTCAAACTTCAAAGAGATGTTATTATAATATGCAACATGATATATTATATTAACATAATCCCAAACTATTGTTGTTATTAAAGCATGAATTTTCAAATTTACTTTCTTCCCAATAATAACGATATTTTTTCAATGCTTTAAAATCTGCAAAATGCTTTAAATCTATGGTATCACATTTACCCTTATAGCAGTGCTATAAAGTAGGTAGTAGGGGTCTCAGATTTATTTTGCAGATGAAAAGACTAGGGCTCAGAAAGATTGATAGATTTGTCATGGTCATATAACTAATGTTAGCAATATGATTAGAACTTCAATGCAGCACTCTCTTTACTATACTAGGAGTTCTTAATCTTCTTTCTTTTCTGAAACTTTTTGGCAACTTGGTGAGTTCTACATGTTTTTTTTTTTCCAAATAACTTTTTAAAATAATTGAAAGAAATTCTAAATTTTTATTAGAAGTTGGTGAAAAATTATACATATAGATATATGTGAGCATATGTAATATTTATAAATAAATCTTATACATTTATTGATATATACATGAATAAGCAAATATAATATAAAATAATATATATTTTTCCCAATCCATACTCAGAGTTCATTCTCTGAAATCTATCCTCAACCATTTAGGGAGCCATGGACTTTTGAGAAAGAACCCTTACACAGACACCATCCTTCCTCATGTTATCAAAAAATCTCATTTTATACATATGTAACTCAGGACTGGCAGTTTTAGGGAATATTTGAATGCAAGTCTTCTTGACTCCAAAGCTAATGCTTTTTCCCCCCATTTTCTTGGCAAAATGAAAATTTTGATAAAATTGAAACCCTAAAAGCAAAAACTAATTTGTTACGAGTTGTATATGAAACTTTAAGGTGAATGGGAAAGAAGCCTTGCATTTGCAAGGCTACCTACCTTGCATTTGCCTAGCTACCATTTCCAAACCATCCAGTTTCAAACCTGATGCTCCCCCTCCCACCTTTGTGTATTGTCCTCTTGTATAAGAATTTAAATTTAAATACCTTTAGGGCAAGGGACGTCTTGTTTGCTTCTGTTTGAACTCCAAGATGTGGAGAAGCAGTATGATGTGCTGATCAAAGGCTGATTTTGGAATCAGGAAGACTTAAATTTAAGTTTTTCATCTGAAATATACTAGCTGTGTGACTATTAATGAGTCACTTAACTTCTCATTGCCATAGGTAATTCCTAAAATAATAAATCAGTTGATTATCTCCCAAAATCCTAAAAATTAAAGTGTGAAATTGTATTTTAAATCAAACACCTGTTCCTTTGCTACTATGAGCATAGTTATCAAATTAAGACTACCTTTGCAACGTGGAAAGGGCATGTCATTTGTCTGCTTGATGAATCAATTCAGTATTCTCAGACACTATTCTCCTATATCAATTATCTTTATTTATTAGAGTAAAGGTCCTTGATGGAAGAGATTGTCATACTTTCATATTTGTATTCCCAGGGTATTGCTTAGTGCTTGGCACATATTAAGTGTTTAATAAATGCTTCTTTATTCAAGATAATTTTCTCTTAAATCATAGGGTATATCTAGAGGGTACAACCATTTAGTCATTCAAATTCTCTCTTGTTGAAAAAAAGTCTTTGTGCATTCATTTTTTAATTAGTAACAATAAAAGATTTTTTTTTTAAGAAATTAGATTAGGATCAGCCTTTCTTTCATTTCTTTTATGATTTGGCACTTTCTTCATTGGTCCTACCAAACTTGAATACATTTATAAATGTCTAAAGCAGGGCACAGCCTTCAGATCCAGTATTTGTAACATCATAATTTCTGCCAGATGAATTGAAGAAGGAAACCTGATTTCAGATTCTGGAATTTAAATTATATTCAAGTTCACCTTTAAACAGTCCCTGTAGCACAGATTTTAAAGCAAGCACTCAATATATACTGCAAAGAAGAATTTCAAAAGTTATATTATGTAAGTATGTGTAAAGAACATTTCTCCTATTTTACCTTAGCTAACACAATTTGTTCTCTTCTTATACAGACATACCTCACAGATATTGTAGGTTTAGTTCTGGATCACTGCAATAAAATGAATATTCCAATAAAGCTAGTCACATGAATTTTTTGGTTTCCCAATGTATCTAAAAGCTATCTATAGCCTATTAAGTATACAGTATCATGTCTAAAAATGTACTTATCTTTAATTAAAGAATACTTTATTGCTAAAAATAATGCTATTACCCAAGTCTTTAGGAAATCATCATCTTTTATGCTCTGACTGGTGGAGGGTCCTGCCTAGATGTTAATAGATCAGGCGACTGATAAGGGTGGTGGATGAAGATTGGGGTGGCTCTGGTGATTTCTTAAAATATGACAATGGAGTTTGCCATATCAATTTATTCCATTTTCACTTGAACACTTAGAGGTCATTGTAGAGTTATTAACTGACATAACCTCAGTATTGTTCTGTCACTGGGAATAAGGAGGCTTGAAGAGAGGGAGAGAGATGGAGAATGGTTGGTTGATATCAGAACATGTAACATTTATTGATTAAATTTGTTGAATTACATGGATGTGTTTCATGGCATCCCAAAACACGCACAATAGTAACACCAAAGATCACAGATCACCAAAGATAATAATAATGAAAAAATGTGAAATTTTGTGAGAATTATCAAAATTTGATAGAGCCACAACATGAGCACATACTGTTGAAGACATCAGATATGTGACTGAACAAATCACAACTCCAATTGCCTTCAACAACAACAACAATTTATTAGCATTAAGTGTACTACCCTATTGAGAGCAAAACTGTGGCTTATTACTTCATTTTAATATTGAAGAATGCAAGCTTGAGAAAAGGAAAAATGCTATAATTTTTTGACACTGTTGATTCATTTCAGTTCAATATTAAGATTCTCCTAGGAAGGGAGAGACAATTAAAATTTATTATTCACCAACCATGAACGATGAACTGAGTGTAGAAAGATTAAAAATAAAAAAAAGGAAAACGTAGCACTGACTCTTGAGGAGCTTATACCTAATAGAGATGACAGGATATGTATACAAATAGATTGTTCCAATCTTTGTATTTTTATCTCTAGTCTTACACATAGCAAGTGCTTAATAAACGCTTTATAATATATGGAAAACTGTGGGAGGGACAAAGAAAAGCAGCTCAAAACATAATGCTTTAAGAAATTTTTGATAGGTTTAGATCAATTTCAGCCTGATAGAAGAAGGGAAAAGAAGATGATCCCTGGCAACATAATTTAACAAGCTACCTTTACTTTCAAACGTTATTATTGATTCCTCCTCGATTGGAACTGATGACATTATCCCTGGATGTTTTCAAATGTAGCTTCAGATACTGGCTATGTAACCAGGGATAAATCATATAACTTCTGTCTCAATTTCCTCAACTTTAAGATGGGATAATAACTGCATCTACTTCTCAGGGTTGCTGAAACGAGATATTTGTAAAACACTTAACACAGTGCCTGGCACTTAGTGCTACACAAATGGTGGTTAGTCTTGGTGATGGTGGTTGTTACCAATGCAACAAGAAAACTTCTAGCAACAGTTGTATTAGCTGACCATAAGGGGAAATTCTAAGGGAGAGGGAGGGCAAAGGATAAAATTTCTATCAAAATTGGAGAGAGAGGACATATAGAAAAAAAATCTAAATCAATATCCAAAAGTCCTTTCCACCAACCCATCCCTAGGACAAAGCTTTATTATGTTCTTTGTTTCATAACTGCTTTCTTCGGTTAATGGCACTTGGTGGATTGAAATATATTGCTATAATTGAAATACATTGCTATATTCAACCCCATTTAACACAGGTTGACTTTACTAAAGATTTTGACTTGGTGCATCTCACAGTTATCCTAATAGTACAATGTTGAAAGTGCTTCCCTGCCTTGTGGCATTTTTATTCTGTAAATGGTTTCAGAATAGTTTCTTCATTATTTCTGGAAATACATCAAGACATAGGCTAATGAACTAAATAAGAAACTTCAATATTATTTCTTACCTTCTGCAATTTTATTTCCGGCTTCTCTTGTGTTGTTTTTATATGATTCATCCACTATTACAATTAGCTAAAATTGAACTGTGAGGACAATGCTTGATTTTTTTTTTTCTTCTTATTCTCCAAAGCACAAAGACCTGCATGTTTAAACCACAAATTGTTAAGAAATTCCATATAACCTAGAATTTAAGACTTCATTTAATTATCAATCATAATATGCATTGCAAGGAAAGACTTTCCTAAAACAAATAAACAAAAAACACTCATTTTTTTTATCTGAGATCTTATATGTATATATACACAATACACACATGTGCGTATACGCATGTATATATGTACAAACAAACTTGCTAATAAGAATCTCCTAAAAAGTTAAATTTCCTAGTTTAAGCTTATAAATACTTATAAAACTCTTGCTGTCCCACTAGAACAATTACTAAATTCACCACACTAAGTTCCCATTCGTTTCAAAAGGTGATCCATTTTAAATTATGGAAAGTATGTGTTTATGCATGGAAATTATGCATCCATATGGACATTTCAGAGGGGGGATTTTTTATGTTCCTTTTGAGAGATATATCATAACAGAATTCCCCCCCACACACACACAAGATTTCCTCTGGGGTTATTTGCTCCAATAACTTTCATTTAAAAAAAATATTCCAAATCAACATCTTGAAAAATATCAACCATTACCAATTTGTGAGATAATGACAAAGAAGCAAAACTAGTGAAGGGATCCAAGTCTTCTAGATTTTTTAGTCTTATGTTCCAAACACTCAAATGCCCATGAAGTGAGTGAAATCCTTTAATTTTCTATAAAACTGACTAGACTTTACAGTTTTTGAAAATGAAACAAACACATAGAATAATGTTCTTTATACTATTTTTAATTTGCCAACAACAACAAAAACAACTCAATTTGATCTAATTATGTTCAGAAGCTAATGAAAAAAAAAGTTTATTTCATTTTTTTTTTTTTTTTACATAGAAGAAAATGCCCTGGAGACTTGACTCTCCCTATCTCCCTGAATCTCAAACCACTTATCACTCTACTTGAATACATGCAATAGTTCCTTAAAATGTTGGAATTGAGAATCTTGAGATCTAAGTTGGAATTCTACTTCTGTTGCTTGCTTCTTTTATGACCAGGGACCTCTATAAAACTCAATTTCCTCCTTTGTAAAATGAGGAGTTTTGATTAGATTATTTCCTTCACTTTTAATTTATACGATTCTAAATACAAAAGAAAAATACCCATTCATTTCTCCTATATTATAATATCACTTTTATCCCAGTGAAACTGTATCTAGGCTACTGTGTTACCTGGGCACCTTATTTGAGGAAAAAAAAACAATTAATAAATTAGAGAGTATCCAGTGGAGAGAAATCTTTATAGTAAAGGGCTTCAGGTTCCTGCCACGTAAGGACTAAGATTGTTTATCCTGGGGAAGTCTTTAAGTATACAAAAGACTTGTTATAGGAAAGAAAGGATGGGTTTGATTTGTGCACTTTGGCCCAAGAAAGTAAAACTAAAAGTAGTGGTTAGAAATTGAAAAGAGGCAAAGTTAAGCCTGATGGACGGAAAAAAGCTTTAGGCATGTGCTTATATGTGCAAATGTACATGTATGAACACATGTGTATAAACACACATAAAAGATAGACATCTATATAGAGAACATGTATACAAATTCTGCATGTAAACATATATGTATTCAAGGATATTTTAAATTGTATATATAAAGTACACACAAAAATTACTGTACATATAGATGCATATTTACTTACATGCATACATAGATCTGTCTGTGGTATGTGTGTTTTCAAGGAATCCTAAAGTGCCTCAGGAGATAGTGAGGTTCCCTCACACCTGATGTTTTCAAGTAAAGGTTGGCTGCTCATTTTTCTGTTATATGGTGGAGAGATTTCTTATACTCACATATGTACCTTTGAGGCCCTTTTAAACTTAGATTCTATGATTCTGTGAATCACATTGATCTATCTATGACAAATGTCAAGCTGACTGCTTCAGTGGATGAATGGTAGCTGTGCAAACCAAGTTCATGCTCACAATTACTACTGATATCTGCTACACCTTTGCCATAGATTCTCTCCCCACATCCCACGGAAGATAGATCTAGGGCACCATCTACAAGATGCATCATATGCAATATTTAGCTTTGAACAACTAGGGCAAATGGAGGGAAGAGGAAGAGTAGTTTAAATCATCTAACATGTCTTAAATAAATGAAATGATAAATGAAATCAGCTCATTCTCTCAATATTGACATCAGAAATTGACCAATATTGTCATTATTTAAGCTAAAATCTAAAGGACAATCAAAACAAAGAACCAAAATAATGATTTAGAGAACTGTTAATAAGGAAGAAAGAACAAAATCTGATATTTAGGCATCTCTGTGTCTAGATATTTTTAGTTGTTGAACTGCCACCAATATTCATGAGATGTCTTTTTTTTTTTCTGAAACACATTTTTCTTGAGGCTTTATCACAACTACATCATTCTTTATTGTTGTTTTTGTTCAGTCATATCATTTGTGTCCAAATCTTTTTGCCTCCATTTGGGCTTTGTTGTTTTTGTTGTTATTATTGTTTTGTTTTTCATACAGGTACTAGAATTTACCATGTCTTGCTCCAGCTCAGGCACATGAGGAACTGAAGCATCAGTTAAGTGACTTGCTCAGGATCACTAATGTAGTGTCGAAAGCCAGATTTGAATTCATAAAAATGAGCCTTCCCATTCGAACCCCAGTGCTCTGACTGCTGCATCACCCAGCTGCTCATCATGCTAAGCAATTTCATTTGGTTACCCAAGTATTCATTTCTGGTCTATTGCCTACAGAACACCATCTTAGACACTATGGGTGATATAAAGAAGTAAAATCAATCAACAGCATTTATTTCACACTTATTGTGTGTGAGGCACAAAATTAATCTGTGAGATCCTTCAGAGCAAGAATTGTTAGTTTTAATTTTGCTTTTATCTTGCCAGTTTAAGATAATTTCTGGCACAGATTAAGCACTTAATAAGTGCCTGTTGATTGATAAAAATGAAGTAATTATTGAACTCAGCTTCTATTTATACATACACAAACATGTATGTATTTTACATGTGTACATACAAGTGCGGTACTGTGGAAGTGAGAAATATAATGGATAAAAAAATTTAATAAGATTTCATATTTTATTTGATAAAGGGAGAAAAGAAGGGAAGGAGAAAAAGGAATAAAAAATCATCATGATTTTAGACCTAGAACTTAGAAAAATAATGGAAACAAGTCAGAATGAAAACTCAATTGGTAATGAAAATGAATTGAGCTTTATAAAATCAACTTAATTCAATTCAATAAAATTATATTAAATGTGCAAAGTACTAATTTACACAATGGAGCTAAAAAGACATAACCGATTGCAAGTAACCAAAAGATATTCTAATGGAACTATCCAACAGGTAGTTGAAAGTAAGGGACAAATTCTTTTGGAAGATTTGTGAAGCATCCATGTAAGGGTGTTAGTGGAAAAATGTGAATAAATGAGATCTCAGAAGCAAAATCCACTCTTCTTGTGGTTTAAAAAAATAAGTAGCACCTCAGCAAAGGCCTCCAACTATTCAAACAGATAGTAGAGAGAAGCTCTCAAACAATATTCTCAGGGGACCAATTCCTAGAAGTGATCATAAGACCAGTTGAACAATGCCTGGAAGCAACCATAAGACCAATGGAACACATCCAATAGGAGCAGGAAATTGACATTTCCAGAAGAACTTTGTGGCCTTAAGATGGTAGAGACATGAATTGCTCCTCCATTTGTCCCCTGGTCACATATGTTCCCTACATGAGATGCCTTCCAAGCATACCCTCCCATTTTATATTTAAATTAATTGTACCCTTTAACTCACAGCTTCTTAGATTTTGTCCACTCATGACCCCTTTATACCCAAGAAATTTTTACACAGCTCCAAACATATAGGTACATAAAATAGGTATACAAATTAAATATTTATTGATAATAAATCATAAAGAAATTAATTTTAAAACAATTCTTTGGCATAAATATAATTTTACCATTTATTAATGATGAAAACAAATTTGCATACTAATGAGATAGATGTGCTTGTTTATTTTTATATAAATAATTAAATCTTGGTGGAATATTTAAGAATCTGTAGTCATATAATACAACATAATACAACATGGACAGTGTTGCCAGAAACACGTTAGATTCATCACAATTTGATTTTAAATTAACTTTTGGTCATTGAACATTCAGAAACTTTTTACTATTGCCAAATTATTTTACAATCTCACATTCCATACAGTTTAAAAAGAACTGTTTTAATGGACTAGTAAAAATATACACATTGAAAGTAAAATTAGCAGAACCTGGAGAACAATCTACACAAGCATTCGTAAAATCAGCTTTGAAAAACTTTAGTCTGATCAATGCAATTACCAAATAAAATTCCAGAGAACCCATAGTTATGTATGCTATCCATCTTCTGACAAAGGGATAGTCTCAAAACACAAAATGAGGCAAACATTTTTTGACATGGCTAATGTGGAAATTAGTTTTACTTGATCATGCACATTGTCACAAGGATTTTGTTTTTCTATTCCAATTTTTTTTGGGTTGGAGGATAAAAGACAAAAAAAGTGTTTGTTAATTTTAAATATATATATACATATATAAGGACATTATAATAAGGATCTTTTGAGCTATTGTCTTTGAGTGGATGTAGACTAACAGAGTATCTCGAATAGGTAGCTTTCTTAGAGGTCCCACATTTGATAAGAATTACAAGGGCTCTATCCATACTAACATGATATCATAGGTCCAACTTCCACCCCACAAAGACACAATAAACATACATTCATTTCAATGTTTGATCATTGATGTTTGCTTATTAACTCTTCCAGTATTTCATCATGAATGAAATTTTCTCTTCTCAGGCAAATTTTTTTTTTCATTGAAATTTTTTAATTCATTTACTCTTTTAAACAACCTAATTATACTAACATTGCCTATGTATTGTTATGTTCTGGAAATGTATATGCAAGTTTAATTTATTTTAGAATATAGTCTAAAGTGTAAGGGCAATACTCATTAACGAGTATCATTGTCTATATTCATTCTGAGCAATAGGAGTATCATTCAGGTCTAACAAGTGCTTTTAAAAAATAATAGAACATATTAATTATATTGTACCTGAGTTATAAAAAGTTATAGTAGTAAGGAAGAGATGAGGAATCTTCTTTTAATGAAGTCAAATAACTTTTAATTACAACTCTTTTTTTGCATTGTATATTGTATAATTGTATTTGTACTATTGTGCAATAATTAATTTGTATAATAATACAATATAATTGTACAAAAACAATTTTGTATGAAAGGTTTAAATAATATGTAAGTGACCTCTATTTGTATATGTAATAACAACAATGATAGCTAACATTTAAATAGCGATTTACAAAGTGCTTTTCATACTTTGTTCATTTGATCATTATAATAATTATAATAATAGCTAGCATTTATATAGGACTTTACAAAGTACTTTACATATATTATCTCATTTGAGCTTCACAATCATCCTGGGAGGGAGGTCCTATTATTATTCCCATTTTATAGAGGAGGAAAGGAGGAAGTAAAAAATAATAAGGGGCAATATGCAATAGAAGAGGAAGGACCAATCTTCCCCAAAATAGGAAGACCTGCGTTAAAGTAGAACCTTTGATATCTGTTAGTTTTGTGCCCATAAGCAAATCACTTAACTTTTCAGTGTCCCAGGTGCTTCTAAGACCTAAGGTGCCCATCTGCATTAAAAGAGGGAATATATACATCAGAAGTTCCCAATGCCAACAGAATCCCAGATCTATATTTTTTTAACAAAACCAGGAATTTATTTTTTTTAACATTTGTTTTTAAAAATTTTGAGTCTTAGGTTCTCTCCCTTTTCCCCACCCACAATTAAGAAACCACATGTGAAGTTATGCAAAACATTTCTATAAAAGTCAAGTTGTGGAAAAAAAAAAAACCATAGATCTCCACCCTAATGAAAATAAAAAGCCCCAAGAAAAATTAAGTTAAAAATTAAAAGAGAGAAAAGGTTTCAATTTGCATTCAGACTCAATCATTTTCTTCTTTGGATATGGATAGGATTTTTCTTCATTATATACCCTTCAGAGTAGCCATCAGGATTTTTTTTTCCATAGGTAACTAACCAGACTCAAGCCAATCTCTTCGAGAGCTATAATAATTATACATTATTACACAATAACAACTGATGTTAAGAATAATATTGTTAAGTCTGATTTCAGAAAAATCTGGAAAGACTTACAAGAACTAATGCTAAGTGAAATGAGTAGAACCTAGAGAACATGGTAGCCAGCAGCAACAAGATTAATGGACTTGGTAAGGCAATTCAAAGCAATTTCAATAGATTTGTGATGCAAAGAACCATCTGCATCAAGAGAGAGAGCTAGAGACTGAATGTGGATCACATTTTCATCTTTGTTGTTCTTGTTGTTTCTTTGCTTTTTTTTCTCTCATTTTTTCCCTTTTTGATCAGATTTTTCTTGTGTGATATGACAAATGTGGAAAATTGTTTAGAAGAAATGCACATGTTTAACCTATATTGAATTGCTTACTGTCAAGGGGAAGGAGAGGAGGAAAGGAGAAAAATTTGGAACACAAGGTTTTGCAGGGGTGAATGTTGAAGACTATCTTTGCATGTATGTTGAAAAATAAAATAAAAATACTATTATTTAAAACAATAATATTGCAGCACATCCAATATAATCATTTTAAAATATATTATGAATCTCAGAAGAAATTTTCTAAGAGTTCTGAACCTTAGGTCTATGCCTTTTTTTTTTTTTAGTATTTTGATCATTGTATTTCAATATTACTGGTTTCCATTATAATCTCATACATTTTATTTTATGCATTTAAAAGTATTATTCTGAGAAAGGACCAGTAGGTTTCATCAGATTGTCAAATGGATCCATGGAACAAAACAAAGTTAAGAACCATTGATCAAGACAATATTATTTTCACTATACTTAACTTATCAAATCAAGAAATTTGACTAATACTTTTCTCAATAAATGCTAGTAAATAAAAAAAATAAATTAACCACAGCACATCCTTTTTTCCCCAAAAATTCTGTTTGAAGTTTTTTCTGGGTATGATATTTTTAATGGAAACTATAATACCACAGAACACTCATAACAGGCATGTAACTTAATCATCTAAACCACAAATTCTCAATTATTTTTACCTCAAGAGTTCCCACACCTTCCCATATTTTGTATCACCCATCCATCCACCAATCAAGAAATATTTTTCATAAGAAAATAAATACCAACATAGGGCAGCTAGATGGGGCAGTGGATAGAGTACTAGGCCTGGACTCAGGAAAATAGGTTTTTTTGTTTGTTTGTTTTTAACATTATTTAAACAGTTACTAGATGTGTGGACAAATCACTTAACCCTGTTTGTCCCAGTTTTCTCATCCACAAAATGAGCTGGAGCAGGAAATGACAAGTTACTCCAGTACCTTTGCCAAAAAAAAAAAAAAAAAAAAAAAAAAAAACCCAAAAAAACAAATGGGATCATGAAGAGTTGTACATGACTGAAAAATGACTGAACAACAACAATATAACAATATGATTGGCTCATGCAGGCAAAACAGGACAAAAACAGAAAAGAAAGGAGGCAGAAAAGACGCAGCAGGAAGAGTAAGGGACTGATCTAAACTGGATGAGATTAACCAAGCCACAATACTATATGGAACTAAATTCTTGTTCATCTATTAGATGCACCTTCACTTAATACATCGTAAGAACTTAATAGATGTTTTCATTCATTCATTCTGAAGTTGTGTTAGTTTTTCCTATTCTTTTTCTATTTTATTATTTATTATAAAATATGGCTCTCTTAGGAGGGAAGGAGATATATATTTGGAATTAAATTAAAAATAAAATAATTATAAATAAATAAATGTTTTATTTATTTATTTATATTGTGGGATTTAATATGATTTCTCAAAAGTATCTGACCTTATGTTGTATGATATCCTTTTGTGGCATTTAGGTACAATGGGAGTCACATAGGAAAGACACTTTTCCTGTGGCAAGACTGGGAGTTCCATCTTCAACCCATAGTGAAAGAGGTATCATAACTACCTTATATAAATAATTAATCAATAACTTAAATAAAATAATTTAAATAAAATAAAATAAATCAATAATTTGATTTGTTAATTAAAATAAATAAAACCAATAGTTATAATTAAACAAAAAATCAATTAATTAAAATAAAATTTAAAATATCAATAACTTAAAAGTACAGAACTTTGTGGAGGATTGTTAGCTATAGTGGCTATTTACTCCTATTAGACTATAAGTTCCCTGAGGGCAGAATTTGTCCTTTGCCTCTCTTTGTATCCCTAGTATAATGCCTGTATAGTGCCTGGCATATAGCTTTTGTTGCTGTTTAGAAATGTTTTCAGTGATGCCTAATTCTTCATGCCTCCATTTGGGGTTTTCTTGACAAAGGCAGAATGAGGAGGTTGACTTTTAAGCCAGCATTAGAACCTAATACAAAATGAGACAGCCCTTCTTACAGTTGTGTTTTATGACTCCTTTGAATATTAACAATTCCCAATTTGAAAACCCTTGGGGATAATAGGAGATGTTCAATTAAATTTAGGCTGATTTTTGGTAGCCCTTACCTTCATCAATTGTGGTTTCTTAGGTCCTTAAAGTGAAACAACCACCCAAAAATATATTTTTTTATTCTGGGTAAGTCTTCTGGGGCTACATAGATATGTGCTCAGCCAAAAAGCTTTGGTTAAGTACCTAGTTAGATGCAGTGAACAGAGACAAAACTAAATGCTTCCTGCCCTCAAGAAGCTTATATTTCTTGGGCAGTTGGCGGGTGGTGTTAGAAAAACTTGCATGCATATGTACATGTATGTACTACATATGTACACATTATATATATATATATATTATGCAAGCATACATATGTGTATCCAACCTTGATTGTCTTTATGAGGTAGATTTATACAATAGGGCCCATGTTCATAGTGATGATGCCTTGAGAAAGGTAGTTATGTTACCTCTTTCACTGTGGGCTGCAGATGGAACTCCCAATCCTGCCACAGGAAAGGTCTCTTTCCTTTGTGACTCCCATTGTACTCAATGGCTCAAAGGGACACCATACAACATAAGGCCAGCCACTTTTAAGAAATCATATTAAATCCCACAAATGTATTCTTTAACAGAAAACATTTAAGAAAACACAAGTGGAAGCAAGGCTGGAGAACAGGAGGCTTGCCCATTATTCCTCTCTCTGAGGACTTGTTTTGTTCAATGGTCTGGGTGAGAAGATAGTGTCACACATTTCCTAGCTTGCCCATTTTGATGGAGATTTCTCATTTCAAGGTCTTACCGAAGATAAATGCTGATGGGGCAGGAAACAGATTCTATTCCTTATGCCTTTGCATAAATGGATACTACCTCTTCCTTCTCTTTCCTATTTTCTCTGAAAATCTTACCTCCCAGAACTGGGCCCAGCCTCTTTCTGAAGGCTGATTTTACCTTAGTTTCTATACTTCCCAAAATGAAAAATACAAATTTCAAGGGGTTTTGTGACCATCCCTTTGCCAGGAACTTGGTTGTTAAGATAGATAGATAGATAGATAGATAGATAGATAGATAGATAGATAGATAGACAGACAGACAGACAGACAGAAAGAAAGACAGAAAGATAGGTAGGTAGGTAGATAGATGGATGAATGGATGGATAGGTAGATGGATGGAAAAACATATATAAACAAAGTAAATCCAAAGTGATAGAGGATGGGAGGAAGACTAGCAAACTGGGAAGATCAGGAATGATCTTATGTAGGAGTTATCATTTAAACTGAGACTTAGAATAAGCTATGGGCTTTACAAGGTTTTATTGAGCAAGGAATGCATTTCAGTCATGGGGAGCATTAGAAGAAATAGCAAGTATACTAGCTTGGCTGGAATGTGATGTAGAATGAATGAAAAGCAGTAATGTATCATAATTCCAAAATAAGGGGCTTCAAGAGCTAGAAGAATTTGTATTTTATGTTAAAAGGAGACACTGGTATTTCTTTTTTTTAATTAAAACTTTTTATTTGCAAAACATATGTATGGATAATTCTTCAACAAAAGAAGCTTTCTGTTACAAATCCCCCCCCTACTCCCCACCCGTCCCCAGATGGCAGGATATCCACTACAAGTTAATTATGTTAAAATACTTGACAAATCTAATACATGTATACATATTTCCACACTTATCATTTTTGTGCAAGAAAAATTGTATCTACAAGAAAGAAAAATCAGAGAAAGGAAGCACAATGCAAACAAACATCAATCGAGAGCATGAAAATGTTATGTTGTGGTCCACATTTCACATTCCTCTCTCTGGGTGTATATGGCTTTCTTCACTGAATAATTGGAAGTGGTTTGAAATGTTTCATTGCTGAAGAGAGCCATGTCCATCAGAATTGATCATCATATAGTATTGTTGCCATGTGTAATGATCTCCTGGTTCTGCTGATTTCACTCAGCATCAGTTTATGGAAGTCTCTCCAGGCCTCTCTGAAATCGTCCTGCTGGTCGTTTCTCACAGAACAATAATATTCCATAACATTCATATACCATAATTTATTCAGCCACTCTCCAATTGATGGGCATTCTTTCAGTTTCCAGTTTCTAGCCACTACAAAAAGGGCTGGCACAAACATTTTTGCACATGTGGGTCTCTTTCCCTCCTTTAAGATCTCTTTGGGATATAGGCCCAATAGAAACACTGCTGGGTCAAATGGTATGCACAGATTGATAACTTTTTGAGCATAGTTCCAAATTGCTCTCCAGAATGGTTGGATCCGTTCACAGCTCCACCAACAATGCATCAGTGTCCCAGCCTTCCCACATGCCCTCCAACATTCGTCATTATCTTTTCCTGTAATTTTAGCCAATCTGACAGGACACTGGTATTTCTTGAGCAGGAGAATAGCATGGTCAGACCTAAGTTTCAGAATAGCATTTTAGCAGCTATAAAAGTGATGGATTACAGAGCAGAGAAACTAGACAATAAGACCAATTAAGGGGTTATTATTATAATCTAAGGAAGAAGTGATGACAGTCTAAACCACAGTCTAGCACATAGGGCAATATATACATACATACTATATCTATAAATATTTATTTATATATGTGTATATATACACACATAAGTATATATAAATTCAATATTACAATCAGCAATCCTGATCTTTCCCATAGAAAGAAAATTGTATAATTTAATTATCAGTCTCATTTTAAATCTTCATTTTGTCATCTAAATGATTGTCATAACAAAAAGAAAAATTATATGAAAAAATAATAAACATTTATTTGTTCTTACTAAATCACACTATGAATTATATTTTACCACTGCCCATTAAAATAGCTATCATGAATTTACTTAGATTTAAATGCTAAAGAGTTGTATGTATGTTGTGTTAATTAACATCAGTGAAATATCTTTTTGAGTCTGGAAAACTATCAAATTAATAATAATGAGATATAAATGTGTTTTATTTTGTTTAAATACTGGAATAATTCTAGTCATTTCACTAAACATACATTAGTTCATTTCATTAGAATCCACATAGTGCATGTGACACAGGAAAAATTCAATCTTTTCTTAACCATTGTTTGAAAAATAGAAGAGGGTTTACAGTTTGGTGAGAATTATAAGTTTTTTTTTAGTTCAACAAGTGAGAAATAATGAACTTCTTTATAGCATCAGAGCTGAAGAAAATTTGTTCTACTGGTTTCCTTTAAATGTTTCCACTTAACCCTGATTCTTAAAAAAAAAAAAAAAATACCCTTTGTTAGACCACAGAAAGATAGAGAAGATGATGATTGTACCTGAAAGAGATATGCTAAAGATTTTATGTAAAGGGTTTTATCTGATTGTTGTTTGTCTTCTATCATAATTTATGCATGTATTTCAAATTTGCCAGAAACCTTTCAAATGAAAAGATATTTCTGTGTAAAAATCACTACTGACCCATTATGAAAATTATGATTATGCCACCATTTGGGTAAGGTCTTTTTTTTTTTCTTTTTTTTGAAAAGAAAATCAGATATTCATGCCTAAATCAGGAGAGGAATCAGAGGTAAGTTTCATAGTATCTGTCTGATCTGTTAAAAGAGTATTGGTGATTAAAAAGGACAAATACTTTAATCTTAAATGGGACTTGGTGGTTCCACTCTTAGAGGCTTAGAGAAAGAACTGGGTCTGAATTTCAACTCTTCTTACTACCCATGTGAGTTGTAGTAGGTATGCTACTGGGTTTCTCAAAGTTTCCTTATTTGTAAAATGAGGGGGATTAACTACAGCTTTCTATCTAAAACTCCTAATTACTATCTAAAATCTGAATCTAGCTACAAATTCTCTCATTCCACATTCAATTGTGTTTACCAAATAAAATGCTTTGGTATATAGTTATGAGCTATTCAATTCTAAAGACATTGATTATGCATCTATTTGTAAAGTACTAATCTAAACCCTGGGAATATAGAAATAAAAATAAACTAGACATTCCCAGTAAAGCTTATATTATGCTGAGAGGGAGGAAGAGAAGAAGAAAAGAAGCCAATACAAAGTGAATACAGACAAGTAAATAATTTCAGGAATTAGATATTTGTAATGTACAAATGAATGAAGAAATGAGATAGAATGCCAAAGTGAAAGAACAATGTTTCTATAATATAGATTGCATGAAGAAGAAGAATATAATGGAAGAATGGAAGATTGGATTGGAACCAGAAATAGTGACATGCTTCATGACAAATCAGCCAAATGATGTGGCAGTGAAAAAAATGGAATATTGGACTGCATTAAGAGAGATCCATATCTTCTAGGAACAAAAATCTGATGGTCCCTTTGTACTCTGCTCTATGAAATACAGACCTCATATCTGAACACCACTAGATTAAAACACACACACACACACACACACACACACACACACACACACACACACAGATAAACTGGAGCAGGATAACTAAGACATGAAGGGTCTTGAATCCCTATCATGTGACTTGATTACAGGAACTGAGGATGTTTATCCTGGAAAAGAGAAGACTAGAGGGTTGGGGATGTGGAATGGTAGTTGTTGCCCAGTGTTTGGAGGAATGCCATGTAGAGGAATGATTAGACATATTCTGTCTGGCTCCTTCAAAGGAAGAACCGGAAGTAATAAATGAAAGCTGAAAAGATACAGATTCAGGCTTAAAATCAGGAAAAACAGCCTATTAGAAACAACCAGAAAGGGATTGGGCTTTCTAGATAGGTGCTGAGTAGTTCTTCCACCTTTTGGGTCCTCAAGCTAAGGCAAGATAAGCAGTTCTTAAGCATGTTATATCTATGGAGATACAAAATAAACAAAATACTCACTAAGGGATTTCCCAGCTTTTAAATTCTGTCATTCAATTTTTTATTTTATCAATAATGAATACTTACATCTTTATGGCATTTTCCAACTGCAATAGACCTTACATGCAAGGTTTAATTTGATTTTTATAATTTTCCTGTGACATAGGTAATATTAGTAATCTCACCATTTTATAGATAGGGAAATTGAGGATCATAGTGGTTAAAGGACTTGTCAAAAATAACACAATTATTGACTAGCAAAACTGAGGTATACTAATTCCAAGTTCTTTCCAGATCCCAATACATCAGATAGATTAATAAGCAAAATCGTAACTAAAAATTTTGGTGCCTTGGGAAACATAAGTAAATGAGTCAGATAGGTAGGCCTAAAATGTGACCACTTTTTGTTGAAATAGGCTTAAGATCTCACATAATTATTGAAGAGTTTGAGAAACTAAGATACTGTGGTGAAAGGGGGCAGGTATTAGAATAGAGAGGAGAAAAATTAATACAGTTACTGAACTTACTGGAGAAGAGAGAGTAACCAAGAGTTCCAAATATGGCAGCAAAACTAAATGATGTGAAATAAATACTTCCATAATATAAATTATATTTTATGATATCTATACCAAATCAAGTGGTTTGTACAAAAGTTTGAGGGTTAAAAACATGATTTTTCTTCTTCTCTTTCCATTACTTATGAAGAATTTTCCAAACAACAATATGTGCATTAAGGTTTGAAAAAGAAAATAAGCATATTCCATTTGCACAAATTTATTTGAGCCTCATTAGAGCCCTGTCAGGTAGTTATTATTATTATCCTCATTTTACAAATGAAGAAACTGAGGCTGAGAGATAAGAAATTTTTCCAGGGTCAAAGTATCTGGAGCACCATTGGAAACCAGGATTTTCTGACTTCACATTCAGCATTCTTTCCACTGTGCTACCCTTAGATTAAGTGATAGTCACATTTTCCTTTGGCCACCTCTGATGCTCTCAAGACTTGGGTATTCATCAGGCAGGAAGACTGAGATGGAAAGGTCACAGAAGCAGCTCTCTGGGCTTAGAGGAAATAAATCTGGGTTCAAGCTTCATTTCTATCACATAGCAGCTTGGGAAAGTGGCTTCCCTTTTCTGGACCTCAATTTCCTTATCTATAAAACAAAGGGGTTACACTAAATAGACTCTGCAGTTCTTTCGAGTTCTAGCATTTTATAATTCTGCTTGGTAGGAAAGAAAGGAAAGGAGAACCAAGTATTAAAATCATGCCTGGGGAAAGATAACATATAGAGTCCATTCTGGCTACAGTTGTAATACTTGATGTTCATTAAAGTATCCTTTAGTTTGATAGAGATTAAGATACTATATATTTATGTTCTGGGCAATACTTGTTAGGTTTGATACTGGGGGGAAAGGAGACACTAAAAAGTCACTCAATAGTTAACAAAAGGAAATTTACTTAGACATAGTGGAAGGATACTAGACATTGAGAACACCTTGAAAGAGCTCCCTTGCCCAAGTTGCCCATAATGGTCCATCAGCCAAGCTGGTGCTCTTTCTTTAGATAAACAGGAGGTGATGTTAGTAGCCTGAATCTTTAGTACTTGGAGCCAATCAAGTTTCAAGAATGGGCTCAATACCTTTTAAGGAAAAAGTAGCTTAACTTGTACAGGGAAAAGAATTAGGATATTGCTGCTAACATAATGGGCATGTGACAGATAGTCTTTCATAAATATAGAACCTAATGAAATAAAAAATAAGGAAGGATAAGGTTGGTTGTCTTTTTTGAGGCTTATACCAGTGAATCTGTGAGGTCTCCCTCCAGTTATGGATTAAAACCCAAACTCTTAAACATATCCTCCCATAAATCAGCTAAAGAGAGTATGTCCCAAATAGACATATGAGATTCTTAGATTTAGAGCAAGAAGATCTTTGAGAGTTTATTGAATTCCATCATCTCATTATATAGAAGGAGAAACTGATGCAAAGAGAGATTAAGTGATATATCCAGCTAGGAAATATCTAAAGTGAGATTTGAATACAAGTCTTCTTCATTTGAAGTCCAATGTCCTAATGGCTAGGGCACATATCCTTACTCTGGTATTCCCTAGATACCAGTGGGGCACAGGAACTATCAATAGGTCATTTCTCCTTGTTGCTTAATCATTCCCTCCTTCCCACTACCAAAAAAGTGGTAATCCCTGATTAGCCTTGAAACCTGATATTTAGTACATAGGTAACTATTGATTTCCCTTAATTCCACCCCATTATGCACAATTCTCTTTTTAGAGCTGGCAAGCACCCGTATTTCTAAAAGTTTCCTATTTTTAATCTTTGCAGATGAAAACATCACACTGACTATCAACAGGCTGCAATCAATCAGGACCACACCCTGGTTGCACTAGTGAATTTGGTAACCAGAATAGCAAGCACAAAGGAGGACAGTTACATTGTCCTCTGGCCTATTTCTTTCTCTTGCACTAATGTGCAAGTTAGGGCTAGTGGCTGAGAAGTGGAAGACAGAATATAGCTAGCTGGGTATTGATTGGGATTAGACTATCAGGAAGAGAAAAGAGTAAGATCACATCCCTATTTTTTTTAAGATACTAAAATGACGGGATGTATAATCTTGCTAATCTAAAAAGAAAAAAGATGTATATCTATGCACAAAATTCATTGCTTTTAATTATCTCCTTCATTCTCAATTCCCAGTTCCAATCACCATGTATCTTCATTTCTCATTAGATAAAAGAAATTCTGGTATAGTGGAGATAGCATTAGATCTGAAACAAAAGATACAGTTTCTATTTCTGCTAAAACTAACTTAACCAATTCCTAGGGGGTAAATTATCAATATGTATTGACTCCATTTCTCCCCCCTATTAATCACTTTGCAATCTTGCTCTCTCAACTGAAGCTACTATCTTGAAGGTTACTAATGATCTTTGAATCCCTAAATTGGGTGGATTTTTCTCAGTTCTTATCTTCAAAATAGTGGGGTAAGGTTATAAAATAATGTTTGGAAAGATCTTTGGAAACAATAAGATTCCTATGATCAAATGAAATAATATTTGTAAAATACTCAAAATGTTTGCAAAATACTATGTGAATAGTACATAATAGGTACCACATAAATGCTGGTTTCCTTCATGTCCCTATAGTAATGCTGATTCTTGTAATAAATTATTTTGGATGGCACATAAAATATTTGGATGGCTTAGTTTTTATTCTTAGAGGTGGCATTGTCTGCTAATTACTGCTTTGGAAGGGAAGGGGTTCATATATATACACATATATTTTAAGTATCTATGGTTCTTCTAGGATGAGATTGGAAAGTCACTGCCCTGACTGACAGGATGGGGTATTAAACCTCACACCTGATAACCTAGATTCATGACTAATAGGGAACCTTGCTTAAAAGCAGGCATATCAAATCAAACCTTATTATTTCACAAAAAAATGGAGCACTAAAGTTAAATGTTATTTTCATTAATGTGGAGGGGAATTTCTTGGTCCATTTAACTAATATCTTTCTTGGTTCAGTTTAACAAACAAATTTTAGTTGCTGAAATCTATTATATCTGCTTTAAATTACCCAGCCTTGGAGCCAGAGGCTCAGACTCTGGTTAAATTCAATTTAAGTTGCCAAGGGCTGTTAATGGGTGGATTTTTCTATTTATTCTCCTAATTGTTCTCTAGCTAAATTGTCACCGATGATGAAATTTTATGTGTATTTTTTTCACATATAATCAAGAGGTCTGAAATTTTTAAGATAATGACAGAATTAAAGAATTATAAACCTTTATGGAACTTCTTTATTCAAATTAATTCAACAAGTACTTATTAAACACCTACTATATGAAAGATATTTCAAAATAAATAACAATTCTAGCTGTCCAAGGGCATTTAATATTATTTGAACAAAAATAGTAAAAACACATTGGAAGCTAAATAATGATGAGGGATGTAATGGGCTCTGTAAAGTTATAAGATACAAAAAAGTTGCCCATCAACTTTGGCAAAAGGAGTTCCCTCATTGAAAGGTCCAATAACAATGAAATCTCAAGATCCCTCTGATGTTTGTTGCTGGGTCAAAAAACCTAAACTGACGATTTAAAGGAGTTCTGACTCATAAGTGCTGACCTATTTAATCTGAATTAGGTTTGCGACCCAAAATTGAAATGCCATTATTTAATTCCTGTCTAGTTGCCATTTTTGAGCCTATTCACAATCACAAATTTAAAAAATAGTACGAGAGAATGCAGGCAACTGCCCTTCTCCCTTCCAGCAGAGGTCATTATAGAGCAAAAAACAGTATGGGAAAGGGAACTCTGCATTCAGTCATTTCAATAGAAATCCCACCCCTTGCAGCTTCGTGGGAGCCCCCTCTTTCACCCATTCCCCTTTCTCTTTTGATGTCTGTACTCCTTCATCTGATAAAAGGTTGTCTAAAAAACTGATCCAAAGGAGACACAAGAGAACAGGTTAATCCCAAGTGCTGCGGTGTAATGTGTCACAAAACAGACAATGTAATTATCTTGGCAGCCTGTTTAACCAGCTAATTCATCAGCTTTGCATACCAGGGACTGATCTCACCTTCTCTCTATATTTCCAGCCAGGATATTTTTTTTTTTCCACCAGGACCACTAGAGTGTTACAAGGGCTCCAGTTTATTTTCTTGAATGTGGTTAATTATAGTTTTCTGCAGGTTTTTTTTTTTCCTCTCTCTAGTTTGAGGCTGAAGGAGCAAACTAACAAAGACAAATCTAATAGATAGTATTGAATTAATCCTAAAATTGGACTTAGAGACAAATGGTCATACTCATTTCCTTTAAAAGGTTGGGGGAGGGCTATTAACTGGTCTGACTAGGGAAGTCTTATTATTTAACAGAACCATGGTATCTGGCACAGACTTGTAAATTACATTTTACTTTCTGCCTTCCATGTAGTAGTTTTCTTTCCCATCCAACATTCACTATGCTTTGCCAAAGTCAATACCGCCTAATAACAGAAACATTGCTTCTTAAGGAAGGGATTTAAACCTTCTTAACTGCTATAACCTTCTATCCAGAATCAGAAAATCAAAATGCAATATTAACTGAACATCAAAACCCCCACTTCATCAAATGAATCTTTTCTTTCATAATGATACTCCACAGTCTGCTGATGGATACATGGCAGGTCATAATATAAATGCAACAATAACAGGTATATAGAGGAAGAAAAGGGAGGAGAAATGATCACTACAGAGCAGAGTCTTAGGAGGAATCCTCACTGAATGTTTAAATGGTGAGATTCCATATTCAATAGTTGATAGAAAAGGTGATCCATTCACCTTTTAAAAATTATTATTTTTATTTCATCCTGAAAAACAATATATTTGGTAACAGAACTATTTTTATTTAGGTAACACTTTTCATAGCCATTCATTACCTCTTCATTTCACATAGTTAAAGTGCCAACAGTAGCAGGAAAGCTGCTTGGAATTTATTTTTATGAGATGATTTTACAGGGTGTGATAGAAAGAGTAAGATCCTGCAAGAGCTGAAGAAATTACAACAGCTAGCTCAATGAGCTCACAGAACTGTGTAAAAATGGATGTTGGAGGCCAGCACTAGATGCCTACTTATCAATGAAAGGCAAATTATAAAAGAACACCAAAGCTCTAAAAACAATCAGAATTCCAGAAGAAAGAGCATTGAGTATTAAAAGGTTCATTAAAATGGCAATAAGGGCCCTTCTTGTTAAGGATAAAGTTAATAAAATTAAATAATCAGAAGAAAAAGAAATTAGATTGTTTTATTTGAGTTTCCATGAAAATAAAAATAGCTTGTTTGCCATTTTTAAATTTAAGAATAATATTCAAAAATAACTTAGATGAAAATTAATTTTCTTTGGGAAAAAATGGCCAATTCAATCCAACATCTATTAAATACCTATCATGTACAAAGCATTATATTAAGCACTGTCATTGAGAAAATAAACCAGTTCCTGCTTGCAAGTACCTTAAAAGGACTTTAAAAAGACCTTTAAGAATTTATACGTTCTTTACCTTTTAAGCTCATTGGGTCTGATCCAGGACAAAAATGGAGAAGAAAGAGATGGGAAAAAAAGTAGCAACCAATGTTGTCCTGAATAGGGGTGGGACCTGGTCAGATGTGCTTCAAGAAGACCTTTAACATTTGTTTGGATTTCTGTACATCACCCTCCTTCAAACTCATCACCTCTTGCTGCACTACTCAAATAGCCCACTGAATTGTTCTTCCTGCCTCCCTCTCCCACCTATCTTCCACACTGCTGCCAAATTAACATTCATAAAGCACAGGTCTGATGTCCTTGTCCTGCTCAGAAAAGTTCTAGTAGCTTATTGCCACTAGATTACATCTATATTTAAACCTGCTTTCTTTGATTTAATTCATGCTACTCTTTCCCCACCTCTCTATCTGCTCAGTTTTATACCCAGATCAACTTATTTCCCACCCCCCCCCATAGTTGTATGTGATGAAGGCTAGTCCCCATCATGTGGTATGAGAATCTCATTGTGTGACTTGAAGAGAGATCTAATAGATCTATCTCTCTATCCTTTTTTTTTTTTCCTCCCACCCTTCTCTGAAGGAGACTTCAATTCCAGTCAGGAGAAGGGTTGGATGAATTATATCTGCCCCCTTAAATATTGTTAGTCCAGAGCAGGGCTTCTTAAGCTTTTTCTACTTGTAACCCTTTTTTGCCCAAGAGATTTTACCTGACTCCAGATATAGAACCATAAAACAGGTATACAAATCAGACATTTACTGATAATAAACCATAATTTCACAAGGTAGCTCAGTTCAGTTAAGAGACTCCTAGATCTCACCAAAAGGGAAATTCCCATTTCGAGTATAGTAAGCTGGGAAATAAGGACAAGATAGAATAAGGGAATAAGGACAGCTAGCTTCTTCTTCTGTCAGCTTCTTCTGGATTTCCTCAAATGAGAAAAGAATCCCATCCTAATGGACTCTGGGACTCAGGTTATATACAACATTCTTTATTTAAACTGCCTCTGAGCTATCTTCCATGTCAGGAATGAACTCCCTTCTCCCTACATCCCAGGAATCCCTAGAGTTTTCAAAGTACAACCCAAAGGGCAGCCTCTTGCAGAAAGCCTTTTTTAATGCACACACACTTATATTGACTTGTTGATTTCTCTCTACTAGAGTGAAAGTCCCTTGAGAGGAGGAATCATTTTGGATTTTATCCCTGACAAGTAGTATAGTACATGACACATGATAGGGAGGTTAATAAATTAACCAAAAACCAGTATTCCATTAGGGGCTATTTAAGAGACTCCCAAGTCTGACCATACCAAAGCCTTCTTTAGAACCTCCAATATCTTCCTATCACTCTGAATATTAAAAATAAATTTCTCTATTTGACTTTTAATCTTTGATCTTCTCAATCTTTTTATACCTTTTCCTCATATTCTCATATATGCTGATCCAATGGCAAAGGCTTCCTTGCTTTCACTCAAAAAACCCACCCTCCCTCCCCACCCCACCCCAAAAAAAATTCATCTCCCCATTCTAAGTGTTCTCACTGGATGTCTCCGCCTTGTCTGGAATTTTCTCTTCTCAACTCCACCTCCTAGCCTCCTTAACTTCCTTCACCTAAAATCCTATCTTGTCCAGGAAGCCAGTCCAGATCACTCTTAATCTTAATGCTTTTCAAGCAGCTAGGTGGTGCAGTGGATAGAGCACCAGCCCTGATGTCAGGAAGATCTGCGTTCCAATCTGTGCTCAGACACTTATACTTCCTGGTTGTGTGACCCTGGGCAAGTCACTTAACCCCAATTGCCTCAGCAAAAGAAGAAAAAAAGATTTTTAATGCTTTTCTATGTTAATTATTTTCTCTATCTTTTATATAACTTTTTTTGGTACATAGTTATTTGCATGTTATCTTCTCCATTAGATTGGGGAGGGATTATCTTTTGCCCTTCTTTGTATTCCCAATACTTAGAAAAGTACCTAGTATTGTGCTGAGTTTAATAATAGGAAACTAATAAATTTCATTAAGTGACTGAGTAGACTATCCTAGAGATGATGAAACAGTGAACAAGTTGTAATATGAGTGAAGAGAATGAGATACATGGGAGAAGTGTTGTGAAGTTAAACTAACAAGACTAACAGGTAACTAATTATATTAAAGTGGGGTGGGAGAGAAGGAAGAGAGAAAATATAACTGCTCTATGAGCCAGGAGGATAAGAGGATTACAGTGATGAGCTCAACTAAAATAGGCAAGTTTGGAGAAGGGATGGATCAGGAGAGGAGAGGGAGAATGAGTTCTACTTGGTTAAGACCTTTACCAGACACACAGGTGAAGCCTTCTAACAGGTAGCTGGTGATGTAGTTCAGGAAAGGAAGGGTTCTGCCCAAAAGCTAAAGCCATGACCTCCTAAACTTCCCTCTACATCATGAGATATAGAAGAGTCCTCTTTAAGGGTCTCAGGAAGTCTTCAGCATTGCTTATTGACCAGATGCCTCTGAGAGTCAGATCAGGAACACCTGAAGCAGTAATGTTACCTTAGACTAGAGAAAGCCAATTTCTCATGCTGGAAACTCTCTATACTTTTTTGTTTGGTGTAGTGAAGAAAACTCTTACGAGTTTCCTTTTAGTTTTTTAGGAGTTGAATTTTAATTCTAGTTCTGCTGGATATAATAAAGTCACAAAAATGTCGAGTTAGGCAGGCCTCAGTTTCTCCACCTGTAAAATTAGGGTATTGTATTAATTTGTAAATTGTATTAATTAATATCACCTACTTATAAATCATTAAGGTTTCAAAGCATTCACACTCTATAAAGTAAATAAATAGTGCAAAGCAGTATCATCCCCATTACACAGAGAGAAGAAACTTGACGTTTAGGTGACAAAGTGAATTGCTTAAAAATCATACCACTAATTATGTGATGGAGAAAGCCTGAAGCCAGATCTTCTAATTGCAATTGTGATGGTTTTGTACTATGTCATAGTCTTAATATATGAACCCACTTTTAAATTTTCTATATTCATGTCAAATTGATCTTTTGGACCACCTAAGTAGGATCACATTGTACACAAACACACACACATACACACTCACCCTTTCCATTTAATGAACCCCAATGGCTCCTTTTCACTTCTGTTTAGCTTTCAAAGTCATCCATATTCAGGCTTTTTCCTACCTTTCCAATCTTTTTATACCTTAAACTCTCTACTCCTCCCCAATTTAATCTGATAACATTCTTGATACTCCTTGCACAAGACACTCCCATTTTCAATGGTTGTCCTCCATGATTGGAAATTACTTCCACCTCATCCTCCACTCCAGGCTTCTTTCAAGTCTCAGCTCAAAAGCTAAAATTTAACCTTTTACTAGGAGACTTTTCAATCTCTCTTAATGCTAATGCCTTCCCTCTGTTGATTACCTTTTTTTTTTTTTAATCATGTATAAATCTTATTAGTAGATAGCTGTTTTCATACGGTCTTCCTCATTAGACTATGAGCTTCTTAAGTGCAGGGACAGTCATTTGCCTTCCTTTGTATTACCGGATCTTAACATAGTACCTGGCACATAGTAGATGCTTAATTGATGCTTATTGATTGCCTGACATGAAAGTCACCACTACCATCTTCAACATATAGTCCTCCATGATCTTCTGTTAATTCTACTATTTTATTTGTGGGCATGAATAACCACTATCCAGTTTCTACCTTTCTCCTCTACCTATCTACATCAGAACCAACAGATTCAAGCTATTCATTTGAATGATGAATTGCTTTAGTAACAATGCAATGCCAATTTCTTGAAATTTTAAAAAAAGATCATCAATAATAAATGTATATTCTCCCTCCTCCAAAAAAGGGGGTGTGTGTAGATTGATGTTGCCCTTGGAGGGATAGTTGTTTATAATTCACACAACTACTAAGTATATTTAAAGGGAAAATGCTGCCATACCTTGGCAATACCTGTATTTCAAGGAACTTTTGTGATTTATGGATTTTTCTCTAGTACAATGTGAGTGATGGATAGCCTCAGTCTAATCCACTCTTTATGTTCACACAAATTTTCTAACTACAGATATCCTTTTGAAATAGATAGGTATTTAACACTGAGTGGATATTCTAGAGTATTTGAAAGGAGGCAAGGATGAGCTCTGTGGGCCACTCTTGGAACAGAGGTACTTCCATTTATTCAGTGTCCTGTGATCTAACACACTGACCTTCGGTAAGTGTGGAATTATATATTTTTAAAACCTCTATTTCAGTAAAATTGAACATACTGAGGAATATTTTTTTCAGTAAAACCTATTCCAGAATACTGAGGAAAATCCTTTGAAGACAAAAAAATTTTTTTTTTCCTTAGGGAAAACATTCTTTTAACAAAGAGTAACTCGTTTAAATCATTGCCTCTCCACTTTTTTTTTTTCTTTTTGGTCATATGAACTTGTAATGAACACATGCAAATAAAGATTGTAAATGGAACTGAGCATCTCTGTTACATAAAACTTATTTAAGTACATAATAAATTCAACATATTAGTTTCTTTTTAAAATTTTTGTTTCTTTTATTTTTATATGGAATGTTGTTTGTCCTTCATTCTCGAAGAAGACCAAGATATCAGGGAGGTAATACTATGACATGGAAGTGAACTGGTTTTAAGTGAGAGATGGTTGTGCAAAATCACCTGCCTCACATTTCCCTCCAGAGCCATCTGGATCCAGTGACCAGCTATAGATCAAGAGGACTGGAGGTGGTCCTGGATGCAGTAGGAGACCTTGTTTTTTTTTTTTTTTTTTTCAGCTAAGGTCTTTCAAAAAGTTTCAGTTAGACATTGGTCACACCTATTTAGTGATTAAAGCTGGGTGGCAATTGAGGCAAAGAATCCTTTCTTTCACCTAGTCAAAAAAAAAAAAAAACTAAATAAATAAATATGGGAGGGGAATACCCTCAGAGTTTCTGGTCAAAGCAGAAATGACTACTATTTACATTCAAGCTGAATCAATCAGGACCCAAACAAGGATCAAATGGGACTTGGCCTAAGAGCAATTGGTGGCCAATCAATGAGAATCAGGGTGGTTTGGGTTTAAGACTTGATCTTTAAAAAAGAAATCTAGCCAGCAAATCCCAAGATATCTTGGGAGGGTTCAGAGATATGGAAAAAAAGAAAAAAAAAAAAGCTTTTAAGAGCATCTGTAAGTAAGGGTGTGACATCCTATGTGGACAAGGGAAGGGAACAAGCATGTCCATAACATGATATAATTTTTTTAAAAGATTGCACTTGAAACTGAAAGTCTATTATGCATAACTTGCTATTCTTTTAAAATATACAATAAAGTTATCTTGTAAATTTCCTTTTTTCTTCCTTTTTTTTCCACCCTAGAGATGGATACTATGAAACACAAAGGGGTGTGTGTGTGTGTGTGTGTGTGTGTGTGTGTGTGTGTGTGTGTATAAAACCTTTTTAAGTTAAGATCCTCTGATATATCAGTTGGCAAAGGTAAAGTATTTTAAAGTAGCTGTGAATAATTAACTAACCTTTAGTTTTGGG
The DNA here is from genome assembly GCA_023553655.1 of Myrmecobius fasciatus. NCBI lineage: Eukaryota > Metazoa > Chordata > Mammalia > Dasyuromorphia > Myrmecobiidae > Myrmecobius > Myrmecobius fasciatus. The sequence continues at coordinate 647,022 of JAJPUD010000114.1, forward strand.
AATCACCTTCATGTTATTTCCTTGATGAGATACATTTCATGCTTTTTCAATGATGTATACTGTAAGGCACTTATCAAAGTAATAGTGTCTGTGATGTTTAAAAATTTGAGAGATATATTTTGGGTAATCATTTGATTACTTATGACTAGCAAGTAACTAATAAAAGAATGGTCATTTAGCCATCTCTTTAAATTAAAAAAGGATTATGGTGGCTTCTTGACACATATGCCATTTATGTCTTCCTTACAGGTGGCAATTAACATTGTTTAAAAATTAATGAGAAGGATGAATATTATCCTAATGAGGGGTTGGGAGGACTCCACTGATTATGTCACTTTTACTCCCAGACTACCCCCAGCCTGGGGCAATCCTGACAAATGATCATACCATCCCCCAAACCTAAGTAAAACATAAGGGGCTTCTGAACCAGACAGAAGATAAAGTTAATCCAATCTCTTTATCAACCCTATTCTTTAGATGTTGATTTGACCAAGTAGAAAATGAGAAAATAGGAAGGAAAAAACCTATGGATCATCCCAATAATAATTAGTTATTAATGTGTGGGAAATAATCATTTCTCTCAGTGTCAGAGTTCTAGAAGTAGGGTTCTCAAATCTGTTTTTCCACTGAAAGCTCTGTTTCACTCAGCTATGATCAGGTGGTTGAAACAGACCTTTCTTCTACCTCTTTTGACCTAATTGCTGGAACTAAGCTAAAATTTGTTGGGATTTTATGATGTATTTTGAAAACCAAAATGAGAATAGAAGTAGGATTGTTGAATCATAGATTTAGAGCTTGAAGCTATATGAGAAGATTGTTAATTAAAGCCCTTCGTTTTACAAATAAGGAAACTGAGGCCCAACAAGCAAGTCTCTGCCCATTGTCATACTACTAGAAAATAACAGAATTAGGTAGGTAATTCCAAATTCATCACTCTTTCCAGTGTACCAAATAGATAAAAGAAAGTGTAAATGATAAAGGATATGGGGATGAATTGTTTCAAGGTGATCAGAATAGCTTTTTACTATTTCTTCCTTTTCTTGCCTCCCACTAAGTAGCAGAGTGGATAGAGCACTGGATCTGGAATCAGGAAGAACTGAATTCAAATGCAGTTTTAGTTAGACCCTTACTAGTTATGTGACCCAGGGCAAGTAACTTAACCCTGTTGCCTTAAGTTTCCTCATCTGGAATGAGGAATGAGCTGGAGAAAGAAGTGGCAAACCATTGGAGTGATATCTTTGCCAAGAAAACCCCAAAATGGGAACATGAAAGTCGGATATGACTCAACAATAAGCCTTTTGAATACAAGGAGTATTTTTTCTCAGGGAAGAAGAGAGAGAAAAAGTTTGCCGTAACACAAAACTGAGCTCTTTGTGTTTAGAAAAGGAGAGATAGACTTTTGTCAGGATGAATATAGAATCAGATGAATGAGATTTACAGAAAGATAATAATGAAACAATTTGATGTGGGTAGGGTAGTCCAGGAGTCATGAAGACCTGGTTTTAAATTTTATCCACAAATCCTTTAATCTCTGAATTTTATTCCAATCTCTAAAATACAGAGGGGCCACCATCTATTTCAGTGGCCAAAAAAAAAAAAAAAAAAAACCCAAAACCCAAAACCCAAAAAACAAAAAACAAACAAAAATTCCACATCCAGAAGTCTTACAAGAACAAAATCCTAGGTCATAGATTAATCAACTAGGAAATTAGCTGACGTTTACATAGGGCTTTAATATTTGCTAAGCAGTTTACATACATTCTCTCATATGAATTGAACAATAATCTTAACAGTAGTTTATAGGGATAATCTAACAAGCAACTTGAGCTTGAAATTTCCCTGCTAGAAAATGCTGAGATCTCATAGTCTTGATTATTTGATTACAAATGCTAATTTATTTCTTGGAATCAACATGGCATATGAGTAGAGAGCCAGTCTTAGAATGAGAAGACCTAGATCAAATTCTTACTTCCCTTACTACTGGCTATGGGAACCTGAGCAAGTCATTGAATTCTTCAGTGTCTGAAGCAATTCTTAGTTACAGAGAAGGTGCTCATTTGTAATGGCAGAGGAGTTTCATCACTAGGAATCATCTGCATTTAAGATCTTTTTTTTTAAAGCTTTTTATTTTCAAAACATATGCATGGATAATTTTTCAACATTGACCCTTGCATAGCCTTGTATTTCAGATTTTCCCCTCCTTCTCTCTACCTCCTCTCCTAGATGTCAAGCAATACATGTTATATATGTTAAAATATATGTTAAATCCAATGTGTGTAAACATATTCATACAATTCTCTTGCCGCACAAGAAAAATCAGATCAAAAAGGAAAGTAAATGATTAAGAAAACAAAATGCAAGCAAACAACAAAAAGGGTGAGAATATTATATTGTGATCCACATTCAGTTCCCACAGTCTCTCTCTGGCTGTAGATAGCTCTCTTCATCACAAAATCAATGGAACTGGGCTCAATCATCTGATGGTTGGAGAGAGTCACATTCATCAGAATTGATCATCATGTAGTATTGTTGTTGCCGTGTATAATGATCTTCTGGTTCTGCTCACTTCGCTCAGCATCAGTTCATGCAAGTCTCTCCAGGCCTCTATGAAATCATCCTGCTGGTCGTTTCTTACAGAATAATAATATTCCTTAACATTTACATACCATAATTTATTCAGCCACTCTCTAATCGATGGACATCCATTCAGTTTCCAGTTTCTCTAGCCACTACAAAAAGGGCTGCCACAAACATTCTTGCACATGTGGGTCTCTTTCCTTCCTTTAAGATCTCTTTGGGATATAAGCCCAATAGAAACACTGCTGGGTCAAAGGGTTGCATTTAAGATCTTAAAGATAATCAAATTGCTACAAGAAGGTTGGCATATATCATATGCACATAGAGCTCCAAAGGACTAGATTACCCAAAAGTCAGGTCTGCCCAGGATTATGGAATTGGCATTATAGCTTTCTTCTACTGATGAGAGAAGAGGAATTGTGCTTACCATGTAGTCCAAGAGATACAGGAAAGGCATATTTTTGGGACAGAAAATTAAACATTGTATTGGGACACTGAAGATGTAGATGTTTGTAAAACACAATTTCACAGCCATACCCTGTGAGCTTTTAAAAGTATTTTCTTGGCTATATTCCACCGTAATTTGTTTCCTCTGTAATTCTATGCATTTGATTTTATGCTTTTAAAAACACTAATTTGTCTCATTGCTAAAGCTAACATTTCTAATACAATATTAAATAGTAATGGTGACAATGGGCATCCTTGTTTCACTCCTGATCTGATTGGGAATGGTTTTAGTTTGTCTCCATTACATATGATGCTTGCTGATGGTTTTAAATAGATGCTACTGATCATTTTAAGGAAAAGCCCATTTATTCCTATACTCTCTAGTGTTTTTAATAGAAAAGGGTGTTGGATTTTATCAAAGGCTTTTTCTGCATCTATGGAGATAATCATATGGTTTTTGTTAGTTTGGTTATTAATATAATTAATTATGCTGATAGTTTTCCTAATATTGAACCAGCCCTGCATCCCTGGTATAAATCCTACTTCGTCATAGTGTACTATCCTGGGGATGACTTTCTGTAATCTCATTGCTAATATCTTATTTAATATTTTTGCATCAATATTCATTAGGGAAATTGGTCTATAGTTTTCTTTCTCTGTTTTCACCCTACCTGGTTTAGCTATCAGCACCATATCGGTCTCGTAGAAGGATTTTGGCAGTAAACCTTCTGTCCCTATTTTCTCAAATAGTTTGTGTAGTATTGGAATTAATTGTTCTTTGAATGTTTGGTAGAATTTAGCAATAAGAGAAGAAAAAGAGATAAAAGGAATCAGAGTAGGTAATGAAGAAACCAAATTATCACTCTTTGCAGATGACATGATGGTATACTTAGAGAACCCTAGAGACTCAACTAAAAAACTACTAGAAACAATTCACAACTTCAGCAAAGTGGCAGGATTCAAAATTAATCCACATAAATCATCAGCATTTTTATATATTACCAACAAAGTTCAGCAGCAAGAGATACAAAAAGAAATTCCATTCCAAATAGCAGATGATAGGATAAAATATTTGGGAATCTATCTACCAAGGAAAAGTCAGAAACTATACGAACTAAATTACAAAACACTTTCCACACAAATAAAATCAGACCTAATCAATTGAAAAATATTAAGTGCTCATGGGTAGGCAGAGCGAACATAATAAAAATGACAATACTACCCAAACTAATCTACTTACTTAGTGCCATACCAATCAAACTCCCAAGAAATTATTTTACAGATCTAGAAAAAATAGTAGCAAAGTTCATTTAGAAGAACAAAAGGTCAAGGATTTCAAGGGGATTAATAAAAAAAAAGGCAGATGAAGGTGGCCTTGCTGTACCAGATCTAAAACTATATTATAAAGCAGCGGTCATCAAAACCGTTTGGTACTGGCTAAGAAATAGAGCAGTCGATCAGTGGCACAGGATAGGATGTCAGGACTATCTAGGCAATAACCTTAACAATCTAGTATTCAATAAACCCAAAGATCCCAGCTTTTGGGATAAATACTCACTATTCAGCAAAAACTGCTGGGAAAATTGGAAACTAGTGTGGAAGAAATTAGGGCTTGACCCATACCTAACACCACATACCAAGATAAGATCTAATGGGTTCATGATCTAGATATAAAGAGGGACTTTGTAAGCAAGTTAGAGGAACGTAATATAGTTTATCTCTCAGACCTATGGAGATGGAATAAATTTATGTCCAAAGAAGACCTGGAACTCCTAATTGAACACCAGATGGATAATTTTGATTATATTAAGTTAAAAAGTTTCTGTACAAACAAAACAAATGCAGACAAGATTAGGAGGGAAGCATCAAATTGGGAAATCATCTTTACATTTAATGGTTCTGATAAAGGCCTCATTTCTAAAATATATAGAGAATTGTCTCATATATATAAGAATTCAAGCCACTCTTCAATAGATAAGTGGTCAAGGGATATGAACAGACAATGTTCAGATGATGAAATTAAAACCATTTCTAGTCATATGAAAAGTTGCTCCAAATCACTATTGATCAGAGAAATGCAAATTAAGACAACTCTGAGGTACCACTACACACCTGTCAGATTGGCTAAAATGATAGGAAAAGATAACAATGAATGTTGGAGGGGATGTGGGAAAACTGGGACACTAATACATTGTTGGTGGAACTGTGAACGGATCCAACCATTCTGGGGAGCAATTTGGAGCTATGCTCAAAAAGTTGTCAAAGTGTGCATACCCTTTGACCCAGCAGTGTTTCTACTGGGCCTATATCCCAAAGAGATCTTAGAGGAGGGAAAGGGCCCCACCTGTGCAAGAATGTTTGTGGCAGCCCTTTTTGTAGTGGCTAGAAACTGGAAAGTGAAGGGATGCCCATCAATTGGAGAGTGGCTGAATAAATTATGGTATATGAATATTATGGAATATTATTGCTCTGTAAAAAACAACCAGCAGGACGATTTCAGAGAGGCCTGGAGGGACTTGCATGAACTGATGCTGAGTGAAACGAGCAGAACCAGGAGATCATCATACACAGCAACAACAGTATTACATGATGATCAATTCTGATGGACATGGTTCTCTGCAACAAAGAATTGTCTCAAACCATTTCCAATTGTTCACTGAAGAAAACCATATACACCCAGAGAGAGGGAAATGAAATATGGACCACAACGTAACATTTTCATCATCTCTATTGACATTTGCTTGCATTGTGTTGCCTTTCTCTGATTCTTTTTTTTTTTCTTGTAGATAGGATTTTTCTTGCATAACTTCTCAAACATTTCAACATTATTAACATATAGTGGACTTCCTGCCATCTAGGGGAGGGGAGGGAACTGGGGGTAAAATTTGTAATGGAAAGCTTTGTAAAGATCATTGTTGGGGAACTACCTATACATATGTTATACAAATAAAAAGCTTTAATAAAAATAATAATAATAAAAAAATAAAAACATTAATTTGAAAAAGGGGTTCCTAAATTACACCAGACTATCATAGGGGTCCAAGGTACACAAAAGGTTAAAAAATCTTGCTTTACAGCAGTCATCAAAACCATTTGATATTGGCTAAGAAATAGAGTAGTTGATTAGTGGAACAGGTTAGGCTCACAAGATATAATAGTCAATAACTATATTAATCTAGTGTTTGATAAATCCAAAGACCCCAGCTTTTGGGATAAGAACTCATTATTTGACAAAAACTGCTGGGAAACTTGGAACCTAGTATGGCAGAAACTAGGCAATGTCCCACACCTAGCACCATATACCAAGATAAGGTTGAAATGGGTTCATGATTTAGACCTGAAGCGTGATATTATAAGCTAAATTAGAAGAACAAAGGACAGTCTATCTCTCATATCTGTGGAGAAGGAAGGAAATGGTGGCCAAAGAACTGGAGTACATTATGGAACGCAAAATGGATAATTTTGATTTTATATATATAGATAATAGACAGGTAGATGGATAGATAGATGAATGAAAAAGATAGAGATAGAGAGATAAATATGTATATATTTATGTGTAGGTATATATTCATAAATATATATATATATTCATAAGTTGTTTGCCCTTTATGCTTTTTTTTCCTGAGGCAATTGGGGTTAAGTGACTTGCCCAGGGTCACACAGCTAGGGTATGTTAAGTGTCTGAGACCAGATTTGAACTCAGGTCCTCCTGACTTTAGGGCTGGTGCTCTATCCCCTGTGCCACCTAGCTACCCCTTGTCTTTTATTCTTGAAGGGGACAGTGACATCAGGGAGGTGATGCTTTGAGATGAAAGTAAATTGAAGTGAGGGAGGTGAAAGGTCACCAGCAAGTTCATTTTCTCCTCCAGAACCATATGGGTTCAATGGCCTGATCTAGACCACTTCAAATAGAAGTGGGATACCTTGGCCTTTTTAAGCTAAGGCCTTTCCCAAGTCTTATTTTGACTGAGGCAGCTCCCATTCATTGATTAAGGCTAGGTAAGAAATGAGGCAAAGAATGTCCTTTTACATCTAGTGTGTAGGGATGGATGTGTATATACAAATATACATATGCATGTAATACACCTACATGTTTTCATATATGTTTGCATACATGTGAACATGTATACATACACGTGTGCATGTATGTGTGTGTATATATATATATATATATATATATATATACACACACACACACACATACATTATACCTGCAAATTTCGTCATTGATTTCCCAGTCCTAAATTATTTTTCATGAAAAATCATAATAAAATGATCCCTTTGTAAATCTGGATAATCTTCTGCCACAATGACACACAACATAAGTGGAAAAAGTGGGCACACATTTCAAGTCCAGAAAACCAGTAGCAAAGAAATTGCAGACATTTAGAAAATGAGAGCTCAAGGCACCCCACTGCTCCACCTCCAACAATACAACTTTCCCCATCTGAAAAATGTAAGGATTTTCACCATTTTACAGATGAGGAACCTGAGGCTCAGAAGTTAGGTGACCTGTTCAAGATCAAAGGATGAAACTGAGCATCTGACAAACTGTGTATCCCCTTTGACCCAGCAGTGTTTCTATTAGGCCTGTATCCCAAAGAGATCTTAAAGGAAGCAAAGGGACCCACATGTGCAAAAATGTTTGTGGCAGCCCTTTTTGTAGTGGCTAAAAACTGAAAACTGAATGGATGCCCATCAATTGGAGAATGGCTGAAAAAACTATGGTATATGAATATTATGGAATATTATTGTTCTGTAAGAAATGACCAGCAGGATGATTTCAGAGAAACCTGGAGAGACTTGCATGAACTGATGCTGAGTGAAATGAGCAGAACCAGATCATTATACACGGCAACAACAAGATGATCATTTCTGATGGACATGGCTCTCTTCAACAATGAGATGTTTCAAACTAATTCCAGTTGTTCAGTGATGAAAAAAGCCATATATACCCAGGGAGAGGCCTGTGGGATCTGATTGTGGACCACAACATAGCATTTTCATGCTCTCTATTGATGTTTGCTTGCATTGTTTCCCTTCTCAGATTTTTTTTTCTTGTAGATCCTATTTTTCTTGTACAGCAAGATAACTGTATAAATATGTATACACATATTCTACTTGTCAAGTATTTTAACATAAAACCACCTAACCCTGTTTGCCTTAGTTTCCCCATATGTAAAATAAGCTGGAGAAAGAAATGGCAAACCCTTCCAGTATTTTTGTCAAATTTCCTTCACAGAATCCCAGCTTCTCTCGGAGGCCTTTCTAATCCCTCCAACTTTGTCTCTTATTTAAATAGTCATATTTATTCTGTATATATTTTTACATAAGCTTATTTATGAACATGAAATTTCTAATGATAGAATATAAGGTCCTTGAGGATAGAGACTATTTCTACTTTATTTCTTTTTCCCCAGGACCTATCACAGTGTCTAGTATCTACTAGAGTCTAAATAATAGCTTGTTGATTCATGGTTAAACAGATACATAAGAAATCAGCTTTCTTTTGCATCTCAGATTCAGTTATTGTCTTTATATATGGGATGGGGCAGGGGGAGATCATTGAACTGGGTTCATTAAAATGACATATAAATAGATGTGAAAGTGCTATGTACATTGAGCTAGCTCTGTTGTAAGGTTTGTTTTGAAAATGTGAATTTTTTCCAACTTGATTGACATCTTTGAGAACAGTTTGAGCATAAACAAACTACATTAATTTATGCATAATTCCATCCTCAAGCAATCATGAAAGCACAGATCTGCATGATGCTGGCAGGGCAGGTGCCAGGCATATGTCAGAGAGGAATGCAATGGGTTGGGGGCGGGTCACCACAGCCAACATGCTGTTGGGCCTTTGGCAAGATGAGATGCCTAATTCCAATTTTTTCCATCCTTTCATGCCTGTCAAGCAAGCACTACTGTTAGGGAAAAACATGGTGGTGGTCATGATGGGGGACTAACACTCTGGGCAACAAGGGGTATGGAGACAGTATTAAAATAAGCCTCATTGGATAAAGAGCAATCTTGCCATGTTAATGTGATAAGAGGGAAACTGAGACTTGTACATGCTTCTGTTTATCAATTCTTTCTCTGGATTCAGATAGTTTCTTTCTTCATATGTCTTATTTTTAATTTGCGCATTTATAATAGTCAAAATGGCTTGGTTGCTTAAAGTAGTTCTTAAAACAATACTCCTATTACTGTATTCAATGTTCTCCCAGTTTTGCTCGCTTTACTCTTCATGCAAGTCTTTCCATGCCTTTCCAAGATCATTGAATTCATTAATTTTTATAACACAGTAAAATACCATTACAATCATACACTACAACTTGTTCAATAACTCCCCAATTAATGGGGATCCCTACAATTTCCAATTCTTTGCTACCACAAAGACAGTTGCTTAAAACATACCATTCATAAAGTTAAAACTCTTCTTTGTAAATTTCCTTCCATCTTATTTTTACTCACTGTATTTTTTCTTAGCCTTTCTTTTTACCCTATCTCTGTTACCTTATCTTCTTCCTCCACGTTTTCATTCTCCATGCTACCCAGCTAACCCTTCTAAGTTAACCTTATCCCCTAACCCTTCTAAGAGTTTCCCCATACACTTAAATCCCAATCAACATATCCCTGTAAAAATATCTCCCCTATTGTGTTCTCCAGTTTTCTCACCCTTTTAAATGTTCAGAAGACTTCTCTTCCAGATGTATATCTTATTTTCTTTTCAACCCAAATGAGAGTAAGGTTCCAAAATTACCAGCCCTCTACCCTGAACTGCTTCCTCTGTATTATTTCTTCCTTTCATTTTTCTAATATAATTACTCCCTTTCCCTATTCCTACCCAATTTTGTGTTTTAGAATTACCCCATTTTATAGAATTTAGCCCCAATCTTTGTCTCAAGCTACATTAATAGGGATGATCAAACCTCACACTTGCCTAGTGACCAGCCCTTCTTTTTCTATCAAAAAATTCTCTGATAAGGATCTTTTATTGATGTTCTTTAAAATTCCTCATTCATTATATGTTGTAGCCTGCTCACCCTCATCATATGACTCATCTAAAATTGCTATCTACTTTTAATTAGTTCTTCCCAGATTGTAATATTCCATATCTCATTGCAAAATAAAAATATCAGTAGAATAATGTTAATATTAAACAGATTGATCATAGTTTTCAGTCAAGATTGGGGCACTTTACAATTTCCCCAAAGTAATCCAGTTTTCTCTCTGACTCACGGTCAACAGAGACCAACTCATTGAACTATTGTTGGAAAAGCTTAATAGGTTGGCCATCCAAATGTTTGTCATAATCTGGGTACTAGGTATTCATCTTCTTGGTCTTTCCTGTATGGGCAGTTAGGCTAAAACTCTTTTGAGTGATTATGAATCTTTTCTGGGAGGTTCTACATTATTCTGGGGCTATATGCAATAAGGACAATGTCTAGAAGACCTTACCATGTGTGAGAAATATATCTTCAATTTGCACTGGATCTTCATTATCATAGTAGTGAATATTTTTGGTGAATATTTACCTCTGCTTTATATCTCATTCAATATTCCTCTGGAGTAGCCTTTAAAAACCCAGGATAACCTCCCCACCAGGCTGAGACATTAGAGTAGGATTTTCATGGAGGACAATGCACATGACCACAATTGTCTCACAACTTAATAGGCCACAAAATAGTAATTTTAAAATTTCTAGCTTGCGGTGGAAAACTATCCCAATCTTCTCACCATTCAGGTTAGACTAGTTTTTACTTAAAAGGTGTCAAAGCCATCCTCAAGACTTGATTGACAAAAAATTCAAGGGAATATCATTTTTTGGTCAGCAAGTGCAAAAGTGCCAAAAGGAATATCAGGAGTGTCTGGTGTTTGACTGGTAGACCTGGATGAACAACTTAGGTAAGGGGAGCTTTGCACATTTGAATGAATGTGGAGTGTCCTCAATACAAAACCTTGTTTGGTAACTGTTGAATGATCTTCCAGTGCCTTACTACATTACAATGTCAAAAATAAATTCCCAGGGGGCTACCTGAGTAAAGTCCAAGCCAGATCTCAGCCATGCTAAAAATTACATTTTTAGATAACTCAGAAATTGATCATTAAGATGGAAGAAATCATTAGATGAAGTGTGGTTCCATTATTCTCAATCTTTTGAGCATGACCTGTCACTACTTGGAACTCAATGGATTCCCTTTTAGTTTTTAGAAGGAGAAAAGTGTTTGTTTTGGTTTTGAAATGCATTCCTGCTTTACTCTAAAACACAAGCCCATCTGGGGCTGGGATATAGATAGCTTCTTCAAATGATTCAAAACTTGCCATTATGCTGGATAAAAGTGACACTAATCAGTGTGTGCCAGGAAGATAAATTAAAACTATACACCAAAAGGGGAAGGAATCACCATCAAGGAAAATGACAGATGTGGTTTGGAAACGTGGAAGAAATTAAGGCCGCAGCAGGGAACTTTAAAAACACATAGCTGCTCTTTCTTTAAGTGGAAAACAAAGGAAGATGTTAAGTATGTCTTCATGTTTGCAGGGGGAAAAGAGTGCATTGGAGCAAATACAAAAGCCTATGATTTTATGTTTTACACAAAGGGCATAGCCTTCACGTTTCCTTTAGTCCACAATTAGAGTCATTTTTTCTTATAAGATTTTTCCCTTTTGTCTCTTAAATGTCTGATAACTGAATCTCTCACTCATTTGTTTCCAAGGGTACCTCAAATCAAAGCCATAAAGTCTTAGAAGGTTCTCTGATGATATAGTCAAACCTGGGATATATTCTCTCTTCATTTCTATCTCTGAAAATCCCTAGTTTCCTTCTCAGTTCGAGTACTACCTCCTTCAAAATCAGGTCTTTCTTTCATCCACACAGCTGTTAATGACTTCTCTAAAAAATTTACAGATGAAGAAAGGACTTGCACAGGATCAAACAGTCTGGTTTGAACTCAAATCCTCCTAACTCTAGGTCCCATGTTATATCCCCTGGATAACCTAGTTTTCCTAAAAAATTAATTTGTTATATACGTATTTATATACAAACACATATAAAAGTATGATTATACATACACATATGTATGTGTGTGTGATTATTTGTGTGTATTTGTGTGTGCCCACCAATAAAATGTAAATTCCATGGGGACAAGAACTATTTTACTTTTTATTCTGGATGTCACTGCCTGGAGTATAGTATGTGCTTGATAGATGCTTTGGCACCTACATGGCACAATGGAAAGATAGAGCACCTAGGACTAGAGTCAGGAAAATCATCTTTCTAATTTCAAATCTGGCTTTGGACATTTACTAGCAATATGACTCTAGGCAAGTTTTCCTCAGTTTCCTCATCTGTAAAATGAACTGGAGAAGAAAATGGCAAACCACTCCAGTATCTTTGCTAAGAAAACCCCCAATAAGGTCTTGAAGAATGAGAAATGATTGAAATGATTGAACAACAATAATAGTTACTTGCTGATTGATTCTGAAGACATTGTTTGCTATGGAATTCTCTTCAAGAAGTGTAATTTTACTGAATTATATCCATAATCATACTTATAACTTATATATGGACATATACTATATATTTATAGATTCATATTATATATATATAATATACATACTTATAACATGTTTATATGTTACATTTTTCCAGGAGAGGTCACTTTTTGATAGCCTGGTATTGAGTGTCCCAGGGATTTGGAGAATGAGAAGGAGGTGAGAGGTAATTAACCATTAGGAGAAAGAGTACAGAGTATCTGCAGAAAGGTAGAAATAGACTGATGAAGGCAGATCAGAACAGGAACTTTTTTATGCCTTTTTTGTCTCCCTAGTTCTTAGCACAGTACCTGGCAAATAGCAGGTGCCTAATAAATGTTTATTGATTGACTGATAGAATATAATGCTCTCCCTTTGGTCTCTTAGACATTCTTAGCTTCTATGTCTTTAATAATGACCTTGTAGAACTGGATTCTCTAGGAGGAACAAAAATAAAAATCTATTTTCTTCACTTTACAGATGAGGAAACGGAAACACAGAGAGCTTAAGTTAATGGTCTATGGTCATACTGACAAAAAATAGCAATGTCAGCATTTGAACCCAAGTCCTCTGTTTCTAAATTCAGTGTTCTTTCCATTATACCAGTATTGTGACAAACAAAGCCCATGGACCATTTGCAGTGTATAATGCTGGTCCACAATACTTGTAAATGGGACCCAAACTAGACTGAAGTGTAACTGGGAAAAGTTTAACAAAATAAAAAATACAATAAAATATAGATAATATTATATTTTTAGCTAAGTCAATATGTGACTTGTAGAGATCCTTATGAATGGTTTAGTGGACCTCATTCCTGTTTGAATTTGACACCACTGGATGCTATCAGACTACCATATTCTTAACTGTCCTGCCTTATTTGGTATCATATACCCAGGGAGTAAGAAAGTGTCAGTAGAGGAACAGAACATGGGTATTACAAATCTAATACTACCTTTATTCCATGATGATGTGTCAGAGAAGGATTTTAATATAATACTAACCTCAAAGCATCATATAAATATACAACATATTTGTATATGTGATATTTCACATGTGAGTCTCCCTGAATGCAAGCTTGAATGCAAGTGATGTATAGGGGTCCACAACACATGAACCATCAAAATATTTCTTTTACCAGTCCATCAGTTACATTAACTCAAAGCAAAGGACACTTAATTAAATAGCCTAGTGAATAACTGATGATAAAAATCACCCATAAGCTAAGAGTGCACTCCCACAACTTACTGTGCTACCAGTGGGGACATATAAGAAGAATAGCTATAGCGTGAGCACACATGCAGGAAAGACATGTTTATGGGGAACATCTTAAGTCAGAAATATGTGACAAGGGAATATATGTGACTACAGCAATTTTTTCCTATAACCCTGAATTGTTGATAAACTCTGTTCTTAGTTCAGAGAGAGCTGCTTTCTCAGCTTAGCTGTGGTCTGCTGTTTCCCAGTTTTCTCAACTGTACTGCTCTTTGTTGGGTGTTATCTTTATTAATGTGACCTTTACTATCATCCTTGAGTCTGATTATGATTGAGCCTCTTCTCCCTTAGAGGACTTCTTTAGCTCTTGTATGATGCAGACCCCAGCCAGCACTACCTAATTTACTTCACAGCTAAAGAAGCCAGTAAGTCTATCCTTTAGATTCATTTTCTCCTACTCAGAGCCCCTCATTTGAAGCTTTATTTGACTTGCTGTTTAAAATTCCCAACTCCTATCATATTTTGAGTTTGACAGTGTGGAACCTCTTCAAATCATCCCGGGATCCTAATTAGTAAAACTACAAAGAAGTTGGTAGAACTGAGATCATTCTCTAAGGAAAGGAGGGAGAACAGGAATAGAAGGAGAAAGAGATAAGAAAGGGAGAGGGATTGTAAAAAGAGAGGGCAAATTGAGGGAGGTGGTGGTCAGAAGAAGAGGAGGTGCTTGCAAATGAAGTCAGGGACATGACTAAAACTGCTCAGGAGATATTGATAAATTTTGCTTTGCTTTTAAGGAGCAAATAAAATTCTGTTCCCTGTAACAATAAGCTTTCAAGATAAGGAATACAGCTTATCTAAACTCTATTCTTCCTTCAGACCTAGATCACCTAGATGCTTCATAACTATCTTTTAAGTGATAATTCATTTCAACAAAATCAATTTAATTCAACAAACAATCAATTGCCTCATCTGTAAGGGACTTTGCTATTCTCTGGACATAGACACAAAAGCAAAGTAAGATAATTAGTGCCCCAATGAACTGAAGAAATTTAATGGAACCACAGCAATAACTACAAAAATGAAAATCCTACTAACTGTAACAAGTATCGAGATGTGATAGGAATCCAACACTAAAAGAAGAAAAAGATTAGCCTGCAAGATCCATTTTAATGAAAGGAGATCAAGTTGACTGAAGTGAGTATTTTTATTGATGAAGGACAAATAGCTAGGTGGCCCAAAGGATAGAGTACAAGACTTTATGTCATATCCAACTCTTCAAAAAAATTAATTTCAGGATTTTCTCAGCAAAAATATTGGAGAGATTTGCCATTTCCTTCTCCAGTTCATTTTACAGATGAGGAAACTGAGGCAAGCAGGGTTAAGTGACTTCCAGAGTTGAACTCAGGAAGATGAATCCTGTGACTTAACATCTGTTTAAATCTCACTTTCTTTTTCTGCCTTACAGAGGTATTATGAGGACCAAATGAGGTAACCTATGTAAAGTTTTTTGTAAACATTAAAGTGCTATATAAATGCTAACTAAATCATTGTTACTGTGCTCTTATTATTCTTAGGAGGGCTAACAAAGCCCTGCAGGTAAATGCTGATTTCTAAAATGAGTCTAAGTTTTAAAGGTGATTGTGGATATTGATTACATACAGGTAAAAGCTTAGGTTGTGTGGATATCACAGCAGGTTTGACACCTAGCGCAATATTTCATTTTTCTTTAAATTTCTAGTGCTTACCACAGTCACTAGCCAGGGCTAATGAAGAACTTGCTGATTGATTTAGTTGATGAGTATTTTTGTGCATTACTTTAATGTGCATTTAATGTTCCAGATTAAACCATAAATTTAGTGAGAGGAGGAAAAAAGGTAGGGGTTGAAAGAATGAATACATTTTAGTTATTCTTCAAACATTTACATCCTGGGTACTTGTGTACTATTAACTAAAGATTGGAATAGTCCTTTTAAATTATAACCAAATATCTTATTTGAATAAAATTCATAAGATAAGATTTTTGTTTCTCCTTCAAAATGAAGCATCTTGATTTCTTTCAAAAGCAGAGGTGATGGGCTATTCTGAAAAGAACACAGGGTTTGGGATTAAGACCTGGTCCAGAGTTGGCTTTTCTACTTCCTAGTTGTTACTTCTTTCTAAACCTCAATTTTCTCCTTTATAAAACAGGGATAATAATATTAGTACTAACTAAAACACAGCTTCTTGTGGAGAGTAAATTCGATTAGGTACATGTAGTACTTTGTAACAGGATTGTGCTATATAAAAGAAATCTATTATTAAAGCAAATTAAACAGTTTGGAGAATTTGTTCCTTTGGATCATATGAAGAGATGGAAGGGACCTTAGAAGCAGCTAGATCTGGGGCCAAGAAGACCCCAATTCAAATCCTACCTCAGACACTAGTTGTGTGACCCTAGGCAAATCACCTAATCTCTACCTGCATATGTTTTTCCCATCTGTAAAATGGGAATGGGCAGATGAGAACAATTTGTTCCAAAAATCACAAGGTAACAAAAGGAGGCATTGTGAAGGGTTTAGAGATTAATCAGATATTGAAGATGACAAATTCATTCACTTCACCCAGAGTCATCAATAATCTTGATTTTTTTTCTCCCTAAATTACTGCCTAAATTTTCTCTAACAGAGAGAATAAGGGTGAGAACTTTGTTCAACTCTGCCTCACTTAAATCCGATTCACACAGAAATCAAGAAATCAACTCATGATATCATTGGTCCTCTTTGAAAACAAAGGACAAACAGCAACAAGAATAATACCCTCTATTTCCTAGGGCTGTTATGGGGATGAAATGATATGAATACATGTGAAGCAATCTGCAAACCTTAACGTGCAATGCTTTATTTATTTAACCTTAAATGCTAGCTATTATTTTTATTATTATTAGCTTTGAGGTTGTCTTTTCCAAGTCTCTCACTTTACACATGAGGAAATTGAGGCTCAGGAAGAGTAAGTGGCTTGCCCAACATCGCTCAGTTACTAGAATGAGTCCAGGCTCTTCTGCCTCGGAAGGAACACCATCTCTTCTTTATATGAGGATCACAAATTGGGAAGAAGAACCTTGATTCTTGGATCCAACATGATAATAAGAGAAAAGAATAGAACACCCTCCCACCTCTCCCCTTAGTCTTTGAATTGCTTCATTTCCTCATTCCAAGCCCTGTCTACCATTCATCTTCCTCACAGGGAGAGTCATGGTGGTGGTTGTTAAAAACACTTTGAGATCTTCTGAGAAACACCTCTTGTTAAGTACAACATAGACATATTATAATTAAGGAGATTTTCACAGGCTCGATTCTCTTGCAAGGCCCCAGGCTGGGTTTGGTCAGGTGCCAGAACCCATCTGGTTGGCAGCCAGCAATGACTGCAAAATGCTTCATTCTGACTGAAGAGGAGCCTACTTTTGTGGTGCTCCTATACACTACATCACCACACTGCAATACCACAAGAGTGACTGCTTAATGAATTTGAATTGATTTTGACCAGAACACATTATAAAATGATATCGATCCCCGAGTCACCCATGAGGACAGTCATTTTTACTTTCTGGGGAAGGAGGAGAGCATAAGACCAATTCCCTTTCACTCAACATCTGAGAGCTTCCCCTCCTCTTTTCTCCATTACCTTTGGTCCATTTAACATTTACTGACATTCACAAATGTATAATGAAGGTCATGTTGACCAAAACAATTTCAAATACTTATTATCAATAAAATCACGACTATTGAAAATTTCAGGAGAAAATGTTTCCAGAATCAATATTCTGAACTGAGCTTTGTGTGTTCTACAGCATGTACAAGCCTGATATACAATCCTTTTGGGGGGAATCTATGTTCTAGGTGGCAACTACAGAGCATAATAAGAACCATCACTACAAGGAAAAGCATATATATAACGGCTTCCTTATTATAACTATTAGACACTTCTATCTCATGTTAGAAAGGTTTTCAAGGGTCTGTAGTAAAAAATAACAACTACATAGGATTAGAAACTTAACTAGAAGTATTTTCTACCAAGGAAAAAAACCAGTAAAAGGTGAAAAGTATGAAGAATAGGGGGCAGTCCACGGCAGGTACAATCATGCCGAATGAAAGTTTAATCCAATTCTTATCCCTAGAACGATTACGTAGAAACAGTAGTGAGCTTGGGCACCAAGGAAGGGGGAAGGGATGCAGTTGCTATATGCAATAAAGTAAAAGGAAGAGGAAAGCTGAGGTTTGAAGGATAACAGTCCCCATGGCGATAATGTGTATCTTCCAAGAAAGATAATGTACTCTTCTACTATCAGTGCCTGGAAGAAAACTCCATTCTCCCTATGCTAGTTATATATATGCCAAATTAGTAAAGAGGTGGTTTGAGGGAATGACCTATCCACTGTCCTAAGGGACATTAGTCAGAACAGTGACTCAGTTGTCAGGATATCTTTTTTTTATCATTCATTTATTTGCCATCTAGATGTAAAATTTCCTTATATCATATTATTGTTCACTTCATAAATGATATTTTAGGGCAGACTGCATCTTTTCCAGTCATACAATGGATTAAAAGGAACAAAAAGTATATTATATCCCAGAATGCTTTCTAGGTTTTGACTACAAAAGATAATTTTAATATAGTTTTTGAGCAGAGTCACTTAAAATCTCACCTCTGAAAATGTGGCTCCAAGGCATGTTAATATCACATATTACTCCTTAATAATTACAGCAATAGTAATAATGTTGTTTGCACAACTCTTTGATTATATATCAAAGCTTAAAGTGAGGAGATAGATGTGTGCTCACCCAGGATGTTTGCCATTGAAAGATGTCCATCACAGAATCCTGATGAAACAAGAATTCCCTCTGGTGAGGTTTTTTAAGTACTCATTTTGACAGATAACATTGTGCTGGTTACAGAGCATTGCAAAGCCTCCTAGATGAAATCCTTTGTCACTCACAAGAAACCTGCTTGACTATACATATGGAATAAACTTAGAATAGATACATGATCTAGAATAGATAAAAAAGGTGAAGAAGATCTCTTGTCCAGTTTCAGATATGTAGTTCACTAGGCAACACACAGAGCAGATCCATCATTACATATAACTTGGGCAGACATTGGATAAACAATGATCTGGATCCAAAATTCATTAGGAAGAAGAAAGCAAGATGAAGGAATTTTGAAAATTGAATGGTGCTTTAATGACTTCTTACTGGTGTAGGGGAAGGGGGGGAGAAGGCAAATAAAATCCAACATTTTAATGCCAGTATTATTCTGTTGATGCTATGTGGGTGTATTTCATAGAATACCATGACCTCTGAAGGATAAAAATTTTGAATTGTCCAAAGTCTAAAGGAAAGATGTATAGTAACTATGAGTAACCTATAACACATGAAGAATGAAGAATTGTACTAAAGAAGCTACATCCAAGATAACTTCAAAGAGATATATGACCAGAAAAGAAGGTGAGCTGGCCATTGAGTGTGAATAAAGGTTAGCCATAGTTAGCTTGGATTTTGTACTCTTCACACAATTCAAGAAGATTTCTAAAGGAAGGTTCTTAATACATTTGATAGGCCCTCTGTATAGTATTTACAGGTATATATGGACAAGAACCACTGAAATGTGGATAGAGTGCATTGATAATGTTTAAAAACCAACTCTCTAGTGGGGAAAAACGTATTTATGATATATTTTAAGTATAATTTGCATCTTTAGCATTTTTATACATCATTTGAGATGTATTATTAACATTTTTTCCATCACAATCAAGTCCTGAGTTGTAGCATTTGTCAATTTCTGAGGTGTGAAAACTTACTCTAAAAATTAACTATTAATTGGAATTGATATGAACTGGCACTAGCTCATCCCAGGTTACCATATACAATGAGATCACAAATATATTAAAGTCATTACTTCACCATTAGCAGTAGATCACTAAAGGGAGAATGGCGGGTTAAACTTTCACCTTTGAGCTATTTTCCAATTGGAAAATTAGTTCTACCCGCTCACACACAACAGAGTTATTTCCCACAAATGTTAAATGATGCAATAAGCTGTCGATCAAAAGAAGGTACACTAAGCTTTTCATTAACATGTTTTGCTATAAACCCTTAGTCATATTAATAGTATAATCCATAGCTGGTTATTGGAAAGAACCTTTGTGTCTTTCATTGTATTTGCTCATTGAAAAAAAATACTTTGTTCACTTTCTTGAGGCTTCTGCCCCTTTTCTAGGCACCATTCAGAATGAAATGAAATATATAGAAAAAGCAAAAGAAAAGACAAGTATAATTAAGGAGAATTGAGCTCACAAGTGTTATGCTTCACAGTACTCTGAGTGATTTCTCTTTATTTGCTAGGTTACTGGAAATTCCAATTCACTATAGCCAAAGATCCTTTCTCCTTTGCATGTATATAGAGCAAAGGATGTGCTTCATAAGACTGTGTATATTTAGATAATTGCTCAATTATCTGTGTGCCCTTTATAAATATGTCCTTTTCTCTATGAGGCTTAGATTAAAAAAAACTCCTGAAGATATGATTCTATATCTTTTTAGCTTATTTTCTGTAATACCTTATATAGTAACCTGTAGAGATAAAGACTTAATAAATTCATCCTCAGCCAAAAGAAAGTCATCAAAAAAATTAGAATCTTAATTAACAACCACTGGAAGAATAGTGAGGTCAATTGAATGACCTAATTTTAAAGAATGAGTGGGCTAAAGAACAAGTCATAAAAACAATAAATAATTTTGTTGAAGTAAATGATAATAATGATATCACATAAAACACATGGGATGCAGAAAAAGCAATAATCAGAGGAAAATTTATAATTCTAAATGTTTATATAAATAAAATAGAGAAAGGGGAGATCAATGAATTGGGCATACAACTAAAAAGAAACTAGAAAAAGAACAAATTAAAAATCCCCAATTAAACACCAAATTGGAAAGCCCAAAAAGTAAAGGTGAGATTCATAATATTGATTATAAGGAAGCTGTTGAATTAATAAATAAAACTGAGTTGTTTTCTTAGTATAATAAATAGATAGAATATATAGAACATTGGTTAATATTTTTTAAAGAGAGAAAAAAAATCGAATCACAAGAATCAAAAATGAAAGGTGAATGTATCACTAATAAAGATGAAATCAAAACAATGATTTAGTATTTTGCCCAATTATATATCAATAAATTTAAAAGTTTAAGTGAAATGGAAAAATACTTACAAATATATAACCTGCTTAGACTAACAGAAGAGGAAATATAATATCTAAATAAATTAATTGTAGAAAAAAGAAATAGAACAGATCATAAAGGAGCTTCCTAAGAAAAAAGCACCAGGATCAGATAAATTTAAAGTAAATTCTATCAAACATTTAAAGATCAACTAATTCCAACATTAAATAAATTATTTGGAATAATGGACAAAGGAAGAGTCCTACCAAATTCTTTTAATGAAATAAATACGGTGCTGATACCTAAAGCAAGAAGAGCAAAATCAGAGAAAGAAAATTCTAGAACAATTTTTCTAATAAATATGGATGAAAAAATCCTAAGTAGAATACTAACTAGCAGACCACAACAATATATCATAAAGATGATACATTGTAATCAAGTGGGATTTATACCAGGAAGGCATTGATAGTTTAATATAAGGAAAACTATTAATATAATTATATAACAAAAGTACAATGATATGATTATATCAATAGATGCAGAAAAGCTTTTAACAAAACACCCCATTCATTCCTTTGAAAAACACTTGAAAGCATAAATATAAATGAATTTTTCCTTAAAATGATAAGATGTACCTACCTAAAACCGTCAGCAAGCATTATTTATAATGAAGATAAGCTAGAAGCCTTCCCAGTAAGATCAGGAGTGAAACAAAGATGTCAATTATTACCAATTTTATTTAATATCATATTAGAAATGTTAACTATAACAATAAGAGACGAAAAAAAATTAAAGGAATTAAAATTGGTATTGAAGTAATAAAACTAGTTCTTTTTGTAGACAATGTGATAATGTATTTGGAAAATCCTAAAGATTCAACTAAAAAGCTAGTTGAAACAATAATTTTAGCAAAGTATCAGGACTTAAATAACCCCATAAAAATTATCAGCATTGATAAATATCTCCAACAAAATCTTCCAAGAAGAGATAGTAAGAGATACTCCCATTTAAAATAATCACAGATAGCATATATATCTGGGAGTGTAAGTACCAAAACAAACCCAGGAACTATGTAAACAGAATTATAAAAACTTTATTAAGCCGGATTTAAATAATTGGAGAAGGTGGGCAAAGCCAATATAATAAAATAACAATTATAACTAATCTACTTATTCAATGACATCACAATTAAAATACCCAAAACATATTTTATTGAGCTAGAAAAAAATAAAAGAATTTGTTTGGTAGAACAAAGGGTCAATAATACCAAAGAAATTAATAAAAAAAAATAGAGAGGAAGGATAGCAGATGGCAGATCTTAAACTGTATTATAAGAAGTAATTATCAAAACTATATGGTACTATAAACTAATCTATCTATTTAGTGCTATACCAATCAAACTCCCAAGAAATTATTTAACTGACCTAGAAAAAATAACAACAAAATTCATCTGGAAAAACAAAAGGTCAAGAATTTCAAGGGAATTAATGAAAAGAAATGCAAATGAGGGTGGCCTAGCTGCACCAGATCTAAAACTATATTATAAAGCAGTGTTCACCAAAACCATTTGGTACTGGCTAAGAAATAGAGTAGTGGATCAGTGGAATATGTTAGGTTCACAGGACAAAATACTCAATGACAATAGTAATCTAGTGTTTGATAAACCCAAAGACCCCAGTTTTTGGGATAAAAACTCACTATTTGACAAAAACTGCTGGGATAATTGGAAACTAGTATGGAAGAAATTAGGCATTGACCCACACCTAACACCATATACCAAGATAAGGTCAAAATGGATTCATGATTTAGGTATAAAGAAAGATATTATAAACAAATTAGAACAATGTAGGATGGTTTACCTCTCAGACCTGTGGAGGGGGAAGGAATTTATGACCAAAGAAGAACTAGAGGTTATCACTAATTACAAAATAGATAAGTTTGACTATATCAAGTTAAAAAGTTTTTGTACAAACAAAATGAATGCAGACAAGATTAGAAGGGTAGCAGTAAACTGGGAAAATATTTTCACATCCAAAGGTTCTGATAAAGGCCTCATTTCTAAAATATATTGAGAATTGACAAATATATAAGAATTCAAACCATTCTCCAATTGATAAATGGTCGAAAGATATGAACAGACAATTTTCAGATGAAGAAATTGAAACTATTTCCGGTCACATGAAAAAGTGCTCCAAGTCACTATTGATCAGAGAAATGCAAATTAAGACAACTCTGAGATACCACTACACACCTGTCAGATTGGCAGGAAAAGATAACGATGAATGTTGGAGGGGATGTGGGAAAACTGGAACACTGATACATTGTTGGTGGAATTGTGAACGGATTCAACCATTCTGGAGAGCAATTTGGAACTATGCTCAAAAAGTTATCAAACTATGCATACCATTTGACCCAGCAGTGTTTCTACTGGGCCTATATCCCAAAGAGATTTTAAAGGAGGGAAAGGGACCCACATGTGCAAAAATGTTTGTTACATTTCAGAAAGGCCTGGAGAGACTTGCATGAACTGATGCTGAGTGAAATCAGCAGAACCAGGAGAACATTATACACAGCAACAAGACTATACGATGATCAATTCTGATGGACATGGTTCTCTTCAACAATGATGTGATTCAAACCAGTTCCTATTGTTCAGCGATGAAGATAGTCATATACATCTAGAGAGAGGCCTGTGGGAACTGAGTGCAGACCACAACACAGCATTTTAACGCTTTCTGTGAATATTTCCATGCATTTTGTTTACCTTCTTAGGTTGTTTTTTCTTCTTCTCTTTCTAGATCTGATGTTTCTTATGCAGTAAGATAACTGTATAGATATGTATACATATATTGTATTTGTCATATAATTTATCCTATTTAGCATGTATTAGATTACCTGTCATCTAGGGGTGCAGGGTGGGGGGAAGGAGGGGAAAAGCTTGGGGAAAAAAGTTTTTGCAAAGGTCAATGTAGAAAAATCACTCATATGTTTTGTAAATAAAAAGCTTTATTTAAAAAAAAAACTATATGGTACTAGGGGCAGCTAGGTGGCACAGTGGATAGAGCACCAGCCCTAAAGTCAGGAGGACCTGAGTTCAAATCTGCTCTCAGACACTTCCTAGTTGTGTGACCCTGGGCAAGTCACTTAACCCCAATTGTCTCAGCAAAAAAAGCAACAGAAAAAAAAAAAGAAAAACTATATGGTACTGACTAAGAAATAAAAAGGTAAGTTAATGGAGGAGAATAGACATACAATGAACAGCAATAAATGATGTATAGTAATCTTTTGTTTGACAAGTCGAAAGATTTAAGTTTTTGGGATAAGAATTCACTATTTGGTAAAAATCATTGGGGAACAAGAAAGCCATCTGGCAAAATTAAGTATAGACCAATATCTTATACCATTTACCAAGATAAGGTCAAAATGGATATGTGACCTAGAAATAAATGGAGATATCATAAGTAAATTAGCAGATGGAACATATTACCTATAGGAAAAGTATTTATGAATAAACAAGAGATAGCAAACATTGTGAGATAGAAAATGGATAATTTTAATTACATCAAATAAAAAAAGAGGTTGAATAAATAAAACAAATGTAGCCAAGATTAGAAGAAAGCAGAAATATGGAGGGGGGAGAGAAATTTTATAAATTGTTTCTTGAATAAAGGTTTTTTAACTCAAATATATAGAAAATTTTGCCAAATTTATTAGAATATAAGTTATTCCCCAATTAACAAATGATCAAAAGATATGAAGAGGCAATTTTGATGAAAAAATTAAAACTATATGTAATATAAAACTGCTCTAAATAATTATTGAAAGGAGAAATGAAAATTAAACAACTTTGAGATATCATCTCACACCTATCAGATTAGCTAAAATGATAGAAATGGAAAATGGCAAATATTGAAAGGGATAAGAAAAAATTGGAACAATTATTGGTGAAACTGTGAACTGCTCCAACCATTTTGGAGAGAAATTTAGAATTACACCCAAAGAGTTACAAAGCTCTGTATACCCTTTGACCCAGCAATACCACTCTTAAGTCTGTTTCCCAAAGGGATTAGGGGAAAAGAGAAAGAATTTATATATTCTAAAATATTTATAGCATCCTTCTTTGTGGTGGCAAAAAACTAGAAATTAAAGAGAAACCCATCAATTATGGAATGGCTAAATTAAAAAAAACTTATTTACCTTTAAAACAATTTTTTAATATTTGATTTTTAAAAACTTTTGAGTTTCAGATTCTTTCCCTTATCTCCACTCTCAGCCTTCATTAAGAAACTACATGTGAAGTTATGCAAAACATTTCCAAAAAAGTCATGTTATAAAAGATCTTCCATCCTAAAAAAATCCCTCAAGAAAAAAAAAATTAAAGAGAGATAAGAGGAAGAGAGACAAACAGACAGACAGAAAAAAAGAGAGAGAAGAGTATGCTTCAGTCTGTATTAAGGCACATTCAGTTTGTTCTTTGAATATGAATAACATTTTTCATCTTAAGTCCTTCAGGGTAGTGATGGATCATCATGCTCCTGAAAATAGCAAAATCATTTATAACTGGTTGGTCATCCCAGAACTTTGCTATTACTTTGTAGCCAGTACATTTCACTTTGCTTGAGTTCATGGAGTACTTAACAGATTTTTTTTTTCTGAGAGCATCTTGCTCATTATTTCCCATAGAAGAATATCATTCCATTTTAACCACATACCACAATTTATTTAGCTATTTGTCAGTTAATAAGCATCCTTTCAATTTCCTTTTTTTTTTTTTTTTTTTTGCTGAGGCAATTGAGGTTAAGTGACTTGCTCAGGGTCACACAGCTAGGAAATGTTAAGTGTCTGAGAGCAGATTTGAACTCATGTCCTCTTGACTTCAGGGCTGGTGCTCTATCCACTGCACCACCGAGCTGCCCCTCAATTTCTATTTTTTTTTTGTCCTGAGAACAGAGCCACTCACTCCCTTTTTTCCCCCCTCTGTAAAAGCTTTTTCTTGCCTCTTTTTTATGGCAGATATTTCACATTATTCCACTTTTCTCTTTCCCTTTCTCCCAGTAAATGCCTCTTTAATCCCTTAAGTCTTTTTTTATACCATTTCTTCCTATTCAACTCCAAACTGTGCCCTCTGTCAAACTGTCATAATAATGAGAAAGTTCTAATGTATAACAAATACACATCCTTCCATGTAGGAATATAAACTGATAAACCTTATTAAGTCCCTTGTGATATCACTTTTCTGATTACTTCCTTATGCTTCTTATGAGTCCTGTTATTTGAAAATCAAAATTTCCATTCAGCTCTGTTTGAAAATCCTCTATTTCACTTAATATTCACATTTTCTTCTAAAGTATTATATTCAGTTTTGCTGGGTAGGTGATTCTTGGTTGTAATCTTAGTTGCACTGCTCTTCAGGATACATATTCTAAGTCCTCTGGTTCTTTAATGTAGAAGCTGCTAACTCTTGTGTTAACCTGACTGAGGCTCCACTATACTTGGATTATTTCTTTCTGAATGTTCACATCTGGATGCTCCTTGGCCTGGGAGTTCCAGAATATGGCTTATGATATTCCTTGAAGTTTTCATTTTGAGATCTCTTTCAAGAAAAGACCAGTAGATTTTTTTCAATTTTTATTTTACCCTCTGATTCTAAAATATCAGGATAATTTTACTTGATATTTTCTTGAAAGATGATATCCAGGCTCTTTTTTTTTGATCATGGCTTTTGGGTAGATCAATAATTTTTAAATTATCTCTTCTGGATCTATTTCCCTGTTATTTGTTCTTCCAATGAGATATTTCACATCTTTTTTCTATTTTTTCAATTTTTAAAAAAATTTTGTTTTACTATATCTTGATTTCTTCTAAAATCATTAGCTTCCATTTGCTCAATTCTAATTTTAATTAATTTATTTATTTTGTTGAGGCAATTGGGGTTAAGTGATTTGTGCAGGGTCATACAGTTAGGAAGTGTGAAGTGTCTGAGACCAGATTTGAACTCAGATGCTCCTGACTTCAGGGCTGATTCTCTATCCATTGCACCATCTAGCTGCCCCACTCGATTGTAATTTTTAAGGAATTATTTCCCCCAGACCAATTTTGTTTTTTTAAGGCATTCTTCTTCTCATTAGCTTTTTGTATTTCCTTTTGCACCACTATCAATTCTCTTCTAATTTTTCCTCTATCTCTCTTACTTAATTTTCAAAATTCCTTTGCGTTCTTCCATGGCATCATCCAAATGCTTATTTTTCATTGGAGGCTTAGAAGTAGGAGTTTTGACTTTGTTATTTTCTTCTCTGTGTGTGTTTTGATCTTCCTTGTCACCATAGTAACTTTCTATGATCTGAAACTTTTTTTGTTGTCTGCTCATTTTCCTAACTTATTACTTGGCTTTCAACTCTGTTAAAGCAAAGCTCTGCTTCCAGGGTGGAGGGTGCACTGTCCCAAACTTCAGGGATTTTATGTAGTTATTTTCAGAGATCCTTATAAATCCTTTGTAACTATAATGTCTAGTGTGCTAAAGCAACAGAGTCCTGCTTTGCTGGCACTGAAGGTGGGCCTGGGGCCAGGGCTGTGCTGGCACTGCTGGCCTTGGGATTGCACACTGGACTCCTACTCTATGGCCACAGAACTTTCCTGCTAACCTTCCAAGTTCTCTTTGGTGTCTCTGGTTTGAGAAGTCTAGAAACCACCAGTATTGCCACTGATTCAGAATTCAGTCCCTAAATGTATTCTTGTTTAACTGGCATAGTTCTAGGGCAGGCTAGGGTTGTATCAATGGCTGTACTGGTGCAGCCTGCAGTAGGATTGCATTCTGGACTCCCACTCTACTGTCACAGACTTTTGCTGCTGACCTTTCTGAGTTGGCTTTGAGTGGAATATGTTCTATTTTGTCTTTTGGGGTCTTTTGGTACTCTAAAATTTGTTTAGAGTAATTATTTAAAGGAATTTGGAGTGATTTGGGGAAGATATTGAATGAGTTCATGTCTTTATTCCTCCATCTTGGCTCTTTTTTGATGGTGACAACTTTGTAAGAAATGATGAGCAGATTTATTTCAGAAAAAATAATGAAAGACTTGCATGAAACAATGAAGAACAGAATGAGTAGAATGAAGAAAATATTGTATACTGTAATAGCAGTATCATTCAAAGAATAACTTGAAGCAAGTAAACAAGTAAAACAAAGTAAATAAAGGACCTATGAAGGAAGATAAAGAACTCCAGATAAAGAACTGTTAAATAGAAGTAGACACAGTATGGCTTTACACACATAAACACACGCACACAGATATTCCTGTCTCTCTCTTTGTGTATGCGTATGTGAGAGAAAGACAGTTCAGAACATTAACTGTAACAAAAATAAACGTAATTTAATTTCTAAAGAATTATAGTGAGGTTTACAAATTGAGGTCTAAAATGGAGAACCTGACCAACTGAGGAAGAAATGACATTACCCAAGGGGGTGTGGGACCAACCAATCAGAGTGTGGGAAGATGAGTAATATCTCATCCTCCCTGTGACAACCAATTGTTATACTCCTCATTAGTACAATTACACCTATTCTTTATCCAATCGAACTCAACACTCTCTGACTTTCCCCGTCTGTTTACTGGACAAATTCCCAACTTCCATCCTTCTATATCAGCAATCATTTCCAAAGGACCCCAATAACAGGCAAAATAAATATGTAATAAATAAATAAATAGGAAGCTGATAGGAGAGAAAATGTCAATCTCCATCATATCCCTATTCCCAACTTGCTACATGCTAGATTTGGGGCAATTTTCCTTTGAGGGAGATTTAGGACTCTCTCTTTTGGTTGGATTGAGTTACCTTGATCCCAGTGAGATTGTATTGTTTATTTTATTTTCTCTTTTGTATACTTTTTCAAGTTCTCAACTCTAAATAGTTTTTTTAATTGGATAAAAGGATTTCTTGAGTAAATTATATGTGTATTAATTGTGGAACTAATATTTGGTGGAAAGGGAATAAAACATTGGATATAAATCTTGAAATTCTGCTTCTCCACCCTCATGATAAAATGGCCATGAGAAGCTAGTTTGAATATGAAAACTTTATTCTCTAGCCTAATAATATTTAAGAAAGCAGATAAACCTAATTCTACGCTGGTTCACCCTCTCTATGAAGAGAATAGGGTAGTAATCTCTAGTTTCATATTCCTGATTCCCCTCCTGGCAGGAATTAAATCTATCTTGTAGAAGAGTTTGAGGAGGACAGGCTAGAGATATCTATTCTGGAAAAAAAAGGAAAAAAAAAGAATACTATACAAAAATCAACTTCCCTTCAGGACAAAAATCTGAACTTTGTGAGTTTTTTCCCATTTTAATTTTGGGTGGGACAGAGTGAATTACACGGGATTTGCAAGCATAGATAGTTTACAGTATGCATAAAAGACCTGGTTATAGTATTTTCCCCTACCCTTTTTCCAAAGTTCCCTGTATCTGTGAAGGACGTTGCCATTTTTTCTGGCATCCAGGTTCAAAAATTTAGTGTTATCTTGCACTCTTCACTTTTACTCAAACCAATATCTAATCATTCCCCAAATCTTGTTATTTCAATCTATAGAGCATTCTCACATCTGTACCCTCACAGAGCCACAACCTGATTTCACGTCTGCCTGGACTATTTTGATGGCCTCCTAATTGGTTTCCCTGTCTCAAGTCTCACTCAAAACCATTCTCTACATCTTTGCCAGAACGATTTTCTTGAAGTTCAAATCCAACCAGGCGAAATATCTCTGCTTTCACCTCTACCTTTGATCATCATTATATATGTATATAGTGCTCTCCTTCCTGCATCCTAAGATTTAGCCAAGCTGGTTTTGTCATCCTTCACATTCATGCAGAAGCAGCTAAAATATTCAAAGATAGATAGGAAATTAAGTTATCATAGAAACCATTAAATAGAACTGCATAGAGAGGAATAAATTCTTGTTTAAATATTTCTGCTGAGCTGAAATCAAGAATGATTTACTCTTGCTTATGCTTTCTTTTCTTTTTCTTTTTTACATTGTATGTGCCGAATATCTACAAAGAACCATGACACCTCCTGGAAAGCTATTATGTTCACTGCCTACTCTGATTATTAGGTTGTTCTATTTTGTGTATTTCAATAAAATCATGTCTTATATATTACATATTGCTGAGGCAATTGGGGTTAAGTGACTTGTCCAAGGTCACACAGCTAGGGAATGTTAAATGTCTGAGACCAGATTTGAACTCAGGTCCTCCTGACTTCAGGGCTGGTGCTCTATCCACTATGCCACCTAGCTGCCCCAAAACCATGTCTTTAAAAAAAATTACCTGCACTGGTCAAATTAACTGAATAATTAATTACTAACAAACAGTTATTATTTACAATTTCCATTCTATCTCCCAGAACATATCTATGAATTTTTTGAAATGCTGAAGCATAGTTAATCACAATGCTTTAATCAAAATAAATTAATAGGGATATTTTTAGTGAAATTTTATTTTATCTTTATTTCAGTCTTTATATCTGTATGTTTCTAATTTTCACTATATACTAGTAGTATGCACATAAGTTATAAATAAATAATTATATACATGTTGATAATACTTGCTTTTTCTTGCTGGTGAGGTATGAAAATGATTTTATAGTTTGCTATAGGAAAAATAATCATATCATGGTCAATATTCTCCTTCTGAATCTCTTCAATCTTAATAGGCTGGTTCTTTAAAAGGAGATACAGATATGATATTATTTTTGAAACCTTTTTCATCTGATAGGATCTTCTACTGCTTGTGTTCCACTTTCTTCACTTTTAATAAGTCAATTAGTAAACCTTTATTAAGCATCTACTATAAGACAGCCACTATGCTAAATGTTAAAGAAACTAAAAGAGGTAAAAGAGTCCTCGCCCTCAAAAAACTTACAATCTGCCTCTCAGTAAATGGATTCTTGAGGTGCTCTGAACAAAAAAAAATAAGTAATCACTTTGTAGTCAGCTGTCTGATGACCTCCTTAGGGGTAGTTTGTCTGGTCTTTTGACAATAAACAGACTTGGTCCATACTTTTGATTAGACTTGTCTAAGCTTAAGTTCCACTGATGTAGCCTCCAAGGACTCATTACTATTTCTACAACATACTGAGAAAATAATTCAAGAAAGTTTCTGAGAATTTTCAGAAACAAATGACACTCTGGAAATGGAATGAATACACAGAATTCTAACAAAGGGAAGCCTAAAATGCAAGTTACCTTGGCATATTATCATCAAATTACTAATTTGCAGTGAGAAAAAAATCTCTACACTGTCAAAGAGTTTGCATTTCAAAAATCAATAAGAACTTCACCAATTTTCCCACAAAAATCAGACAAGACTGAATAAGTTGAATGTATATATTCATATGTATATTTGAATTTAAATTGTATATACACATAGAAATCTCTTTATATATCTATGTATATACATATAAACATGTGTGAGTATAAATTTAAAATATGCAATTTATTCCTAAAATCAGTTTCATGGCAAATTTTAAGCACTGTATTTGAAGGGGAAAGGTGGACATTTGAAGATCAAAAAGACTTCAAAAATACATGAGGGTGGTAGGAGAGGGAATCCACACTTTTGTGTGCTACATATCTAAAAGAGGCACTCATAATTTGGGTTAAGAACTTTATATATATATATATATATGTGTGTGTGTGTGTGTGTATGTGCATATATACATATATATACATACACACACTATAATATGTTTATATTTATATGCCCTGTATATATACACCCCCCACAAATATACATGCACACATACACACACATATATATCTTGATAACTGTATTTCAATAATAGGTTTCCTCTATAATCCTATGTATTTTATTGGGTGTATTTGAAAACATAATTCTGAGAAGGAGTTTATAATCTTTCTCAGACTATCTAAGGAGTACATGACAAGAGAAATGTTAAGAACTCTTAAACTATAATTGATACTTAACAAACCCATTTGAGATATTAATGCAAAAGCTTCCGTAATGGAATTTTAAAACCCAACATAATATTGTATATTAAATTATTTAATATTACAATTGGGCTTTAAAAATAAATGATGAATATAAAGACAAAATGAAATAAATATATATAAGTACATAATTTAAAGGACATTTCATATAAACAAAGAAGAGAGAGAGAGAGAGAGAGAGAGAGAGAGAGAGAGAGAGAGAGAGAGAGAGAGAGGGAGGGAGGACAAATCAGATGGGGGCTTTCCACTGGCTTTCCAAACTAAAATTCTTGTCTTTGGTAATGTGTGGAGATGGAATAAGGAACAGGGCCAAGAATTAGTGAAACTTACAGATTTATTGCATAAAATATTGAGATTGTATTGATTTTTTGTTCTCTTTTACTTTGTTATACAAGAAGTAAAATTCGTAAGTATATTCTATATTAATCAGTCAAATAGTATAGTATAAAAATAGTACATGATAAAATTTAACAAAATTAAGTTTAAAAGAACTTAATTCCTTCCCCATGAGAAAAGTTTCAAAATGGATTTTTTTTAAAAATCCAACAAAATGTTCTCTACAGGAAACTACAGTAAACATCTAACTTAAAAAATAAACAGATTTCAAATGAAAGGCTGATTTTAAAATATCTTGTTCAGTTAGTTCATATCTGGTATTATTTTGATGATAATTGGCAAAGTTGAATTCAAGATAATAATATGGAAATGATGGCATGCTAAACAGTACAATGAATAACAAATAAAAATTATATTAATTTTCAATTTATAGATACTAAGTTATATAAGAAACTTCATTAGGAAAAAAAACATAAATTTTTCAAGGATTGTATATAAAATTAGTGATGATAGAAAATCTCAAAACTCCACCATCAGAACATGATGATTCAAACAAACAAAAATAAAGATTAAGATCATAAAGATTTGTAATATAAATGACTCTAGAGTTAATGAAGGGATTAACCAAAAAGGCTGGATTTGATAGACATTTAAAATAAATTATGAAGAAAGTAGGAATTATTAATTCTTTTGAAATGTATATGGACAGTTCACATAAATAGATATTATTAGATACATGTATTAGATAAATTTAGTAAGGCAGAAATTTTGCATAATGCATTTACAGATTATAATGCAGAAATTTTACATATTACATATTAAATTTTATATATTAGGTAAAGCAGAAATTTTACACACTGCATTTGCAGACCATTAGGGAATCATTATGAGCCAGCATGGGTTCATCAAGAATAAGTCATGTTAGACTAACCTTGTAGCCTTTCTATTAATAATGTTATTAGATTGGTAGATCAGGAAAATGCTTTAGACATGTCATACCTGAATTTCCACAAGGCTTTTGATGTCTCTTATTAAATTCTTTTAGAAAAGATGGATAAATGTGGGGACCTAGATAAGTGATCTTGGAACTAGCTGAAATACTAAACCCAAAAGTTGGAATTAATTCATCAGTATACGCCTAATTGGATATTGGTAATGCTACACTCAAAAAATCTTTCCTTCTGGTTCTGTTCAATATTTTTTTTAAAGACTAGCATAAATATAATTATATACAGCATGTTTATCAAATCTGCAGATGACATGAAGTACAGAGTAACATATTATGCTGAATAACAAAATCTGGGTCCAAAAAGTACATATAAAATAAAAAGAGCAATAGATGTAATGAAATTTAAAAGGAAAGGTATTTTTTTAAAAATTGTATAGAGGGTTCCAAAAAACTGTAAAAATTCAGGATGGGAAGGACATGACTTTATAAGTTTTTTGGAAAAAAAGATTTAGTTCTTTTTCTATGCAAAATCATCATGATTATTGAAACCCTGTACATAAATACTGAAAAGTGATAGGCAATGTCTTTGTTCTGAGCAGTACAGTGGGTCCCATATTTGTTTGTTTCATCTTCCAAACTTCCACTTTTGTCAGACTAACTGCATTCTTGAATTTCTTCCCAAATTTTTTTGCTGGGTACAGAATTGGAGGTTATAGGATTCTCCATTATTGTACACTGTGTGAAAAATAATTAACTCAAAAGGCATCACAGGAGACACAGCAGAAGGGTGTTGATGTGACATTAGCCAGTACCAGTTAATATAACTGCATGCTAACTAGGTTTGAGTATCAGTTATTTTTAGGTTAGGAGTTCTTTTTTTTTTTTTTTCTTTAATCATGAATAACTTCCTTTGGCAGTTTGAAGAAGTTTGTAAATCCTTTCTCAGAACTATATTTTCAAGTATGCATAACAATATGCATAGGATTATAGAAGAAACCAATTATATAACCAATGTCTCATTAAGCTTCATTGCACCATTGCAAAGAACACACAAGATGCACAAAGGAGGTGAAGTGAAGTGAATTCTGAAGGTACAGGTTGCCGACTAGTAGACAAACAAGTCACATTGATTGATATACTAAATACTTAATAAATCCTTGTTCACTGACTGACATTACAGGTATGAACACTTTTCTTTTTTGTGGTTCTACAAAAGGGTCTTCATTATTAATTATTGGATCGTGACATGCATTTGCCAGTTTCAATTCAGGGAATTATACTGGGAAAAGTGAAGTTCTCAGAGAACTTTATAGATACTTTACATTGATCATAACTGGAAAAGTTGAATTCAAGATAAAAACATGAAAATAATGGCATGCTAAAAAATACAATGGATAGCAAATAAAATTATATTAATTTTCAATTTATAGATACTGTCATATAAGAAATTCATTAGGAAAAAAGTATAAGTTTTACAAGAATTGTACAGAAAATTAGTGATCATAGAAAATCTCAAAATCAAACAAACAAAAAATAAAGATCAAGATCATATAGATTTTAAAGTATTCAGATGAGGCAGTTAGGTGGACAGAGCATGGAGACTGGATTCAGGAGAACTAATCTGGTGGTGTAATCTGGCCTCAGACACTGAATTACTGTATGACTCTGGGCAATTTACATAATCCTGATTGCCTCCCAAAAAGGTATGCAGGTGACAAACTCTAGCCTAAAAATATCTATGAAAATTGAAGCAAATTGAGCGTAAGAGAAAGAGAAAAAAGCAGCAATATCTCTTGCTACAGTTGAATGAATGGAAGCAGGGTATTATCACAGAGACCAAGGCTGAAGAGCTCACTTGTCCTAGAAGACTCTTGTATTAGTTGAGTTAAGAGCAAATATTCCAATAAAAATTGATGTACTTCTAGGAAGACTTTGAGCACAATGGCTATTTACTTCCTAAAGGAGCCCAAGCAGCTTGGAAAGTTTCAGGAACTGGACAAGCTAAGAAAGAATGCTTTCCCTGTATTATATTCCTTTTGCCATACCAGTGACAGCAACAGCATTTCTAGTGTCTGGGTTTTCTGGGGCCAAGAATTTGCTTCCTGCTAAATATAACCCCCAAAGTAGATTATGAGTCCTATACGAGGTATAAAGCAGATCCTGACAGGAGGAGGCATGTAACACATTCAGAGGGTAGTCCTCTGGGGAGGAAACCTTTCAGTACATGAGTAAAGCTTACATAGGATCAGAGGATCATAGATGTAAGCTAGGAGGGGCAGAGACCATCCAGGACAAACCCATCATTTTATAGATTACAAAATTTAGATCCAGAGAGATGATACAATTGTCCAAGGTCACACAAGCAGTAAACATTACAGATGGAATTTGAAACTGGATCATTTAAATAATTATAATCCATTCTCATGAACACCTAAATTTTTCCTCTGACACTGCAACCACCTTGGTCCAGGATCTCATTCCTGAATTGTTGTAACGCCCTTCTGATTAATTGCCTTTCCTCAAGTCTCATTCCAATCCATCCTCCACTCTATAGACAAAATAATTTTCCTAAAATTCAGATCTGTTTTTATCATTTTTTCAGCAGCTCCCCATTATCTCCAGGATCAAATATGAAATCTTCGGTTTGCCTTTCATAGACCTTCATACCTATTTGTACTTTTCCAATCTTCTTACACCTTACTCCCTTCTCTGCACCTGATAATTTGATGACACTGGCTCCTTGTTCCCTTTTCCAAATCTAAATGTTTTCCTTGATCTTACCTCATGTTCCAGGCTTCCTTTGACTTCCTTCAAGTCTCAATAAAAATCTCACCTTCTGCTGGAAATCTTTCCAATTTTTCCTTAAAATTAATGATTTTCCTCTAAGACTGCCTTCCCCCCAATTTAACCTATATTTATGTTATTTATACATAATCATTTTCATATTGTCTCCCCCATTGGACTGAGCCCCCCAAGATTACAGGCTATTATTTACCTTTCTTTGTATCTCCCTCCACTGCTTGGCAACATTCCTGTCACATAGCGGGCGCTTAATTTTTGTTGTTGTTTGTCCTTTGTTTTCAAAAGGGAACGATGATATCATAGGATGATATCATCCTATGACTTGCATGTGAGTTAGAATTAAGTAAGAGTTACACAAAGTAGTCAGCTTCATTTTCTCTTCTAGAGCCATCAAAATTAGTAGCAAGACAAAAGTTGAGATGACTTCCAGTGGTCTAGGATGCGGAGGACTGATTTTCAATAGCTGATTGAGATCTAAACTTTCCATAGCACCTGCCTTAGTTGTTTTCATGACTATTGTAACAAATTATCCTCATTTATCCATTCTGTCAGAGAAAGTCTTCACATGTTTAGGGGAGACATCCCT
Source organism: Myrmecobius fasciatus (assembly GCA_023553655.1). NCBI lineage: Eukaryota > Metazoa > Chordata > Mammalia > Dasyuromorphia > Myrmecobiidae > Myrmecobius > Myrmecobius fasciatus. Next base: position 683,663 of record JAJPUD010000114.1, read on the forward strand.
CTAACTCACTGACGTGTTTGACACTTATTGGTTATCCTTGACCTGATTTAGACCATCTGCCAGGATGGTTACCAGAATGTACCCACTGTGTATTCTTGGAGTCACAAATGAAAGTTGAGTGAAAGATGGGTACCAAAGCTGTATGAACAGCCCTGAAAAATTCTCATACCAGATGTACTAGTCCTTCCTTAAAACCCAATAAAGTCCATTTAATAAATGTTAGCTGATTGTATCACCTTCTAGTGTTGTCTCTAATCAGGGCAAGATTTTCAAGTGTTCACCATCCTCTGCCACCACTTAGCTATATCTACAACCATCTTTTAGGGAGGTACTGTAGATCATTAAAGAAAAATGAACACAAAAACCCCAGACTCCCTCTCCAAATAAAATTTAAAAAAAAGAAAAAATACCCGAAAGTCAAAAACTGTAAAAGCAACCTAAAATCAGTTTGGCCAGTTAAATAAATGATGGTAGTTAGATAGCATTTAAAGATTAGCAAATTATATCCCATGCCTTTCCTCATTTAAGTCTCTAGAAAATGCTGTGAAGTGCTGCAAGTATTGTTATCTCCATTTTATATGTGGGGAAATTGAGGCTCTGAGATATTAAGTGACTAAGCTGTCCATGTTCATCCAGTGGATCAATAAAAGAAATAAGGAGGGACAGTAGTACAGCAGAAAAAGAGCTTGTTATAGATCAGCAGGATGATTTTAGAGAGACCTGGAGAGACTTACATGAACTGATGGTAAGTGAAATAAGCAGAACCAGGAGAGCATTATACACGTCAACAACAAGACTATATAATGATCAATTCTGATGGACATGACTCTTCTCAACAATGAGATGATTGAGACTTGTTCCAATGATCTTGTGATAAAGAGAGCCATCTACAGCCAGAGAGAAGACTGTGGGAAATGAGTGTGAACCACAACATAATGTTATCACTCTGTTGTTATTCACTTGCATTTTTTCTCATTTTCTTTCCTTTTTTTCTGATTTTTCTTATGCAGCAAGATTATTGTATAAATATGTCTACATATATTGGATTTAACATATTTTAATATGCATAACATATATTGGATTGCTTGCCATCTAGAGGAGGGAGTGGAGGGAAGGAGGAGAAAATTTGGAACACAAGGCTATGTAAGGGTCAATGTTGAAAGGTTATCATCCCTATGTTTTGAAAATAAAAAGTTTTAATAAAAAAAGTTATCCATTTTATTCAGAAAAAAAGAAGTTGTTGTAGAATTAGAGGACCTGAAATCAAATCCTACTTTGAGCTAATATCGGGCTGGTCCCTTCACTTTCCTGGTTCTCAATTTTCTCATCTGTAGAATAAGGAGTTTGGACTAAATGGCCTCTGGGCTCCCTGCCTATGATCCATCAATGCACAATTTTATCATTTGAGTACTTTAGCCACCTACACACAGATTGCTATCGTACATTTCATGGTTTTTTGTTAGCAAAAAAAATCATTATATTTTGCTTGGAAATATCTCCTCTTAAAATTGAAGGCATAACTGATACAAACCAGCTTCAGCTGCAGCGTGAACAATGCCATTTGTGTATCAAACTGAACAGTAGAATAATCTAAATCCAAGTCTGACCAGAAAGCAAAGCTGACCTCTTTTCTTAGGGAAAATGTGATGTAGAAATTTCAGTCACTATAAATCAAAATGTACATGTTCTTTATATATATATATATATATGTATATATATATATATATATATATATATATATATATATATAATGTTCTATTACCTCTACAATGCTGAGATAGTACACCCCCACTTGGCAATATGAGATCAACAACTGTTTTTCTCCTTTGAGAAAAATGAGAATTGATTCAATTCAACCAATCTGTGTTATAGTTAAGTGCCTACTCTGCACAAGGTTCCTCATGATGCTGCCTATATATTTTTTGGAAAGTATACTTAATGAATTCATTTGTTTTTAAGATACCTCAGTGACATCAGATCCATATAGATTACCTCCCAATTGTAACTCAGTAGATGAATTTTAAGGAGATTAAGTCAGTGGCTCATGGTCACAGAACTAATAAGTTTCAATTTGGAGATATGAAACCAGGTTCAGCATGCTTTTATATCATTCTGATTTTTATAACAATATTTTAAATATATTATCATAAAATATTATATAAAATTATATGAATTTGATATCAATTTGATACAATTCTCAACACCTTTAGAAGAAAATTTTAGAAATATTTATTAGAATTCACATTTCTCTAATACTTTAATGTCTTGCAAAGAATTTCCTTCATAATCCATGGAGGTAGGTAATTCATGATTATTATTCCCATTTTGCAGAGGAGGCTAACCTATACTTCTTTTCTTATAAGATTTGATAGGATGAAACTAGAGTGCAAATCAGACAATTATCATGTAACAAGGAGCTTGAATCTAGGTTCCAAAAATTACTCAATCACTGTGTAGAATCTGTATAGAAAACAAATAGATCAGAACAAAATCAGCATGGTTCAGTTCAAGTTCTGAAAGTATTTCTTCTGGGGGCACTAATTCAATCTCTACTGAATATTTACTATAAACAAAAAAATGTTTGTAATAGTTGTTCAGTGATATCTCCCAAAGAACTGTAATAGCTCAGACAAGTTTAGAAGGATTTATGAAAAAAACTTCTAGAAATAATACCTTCAACCTTTTATACTCTTTTTTTTCTCCTCCAGAAAGGCCTTGCAAATAAAAATGGTTTCTAGAAATGTGATAAACACAAAGTTACAATTGAAAAGAGCTTTGATTTCACTCAAACTCAGGATCTTGGGTTTAAATCTTGTCCCTCTCACTACCTGTGTAGGTAGTTTTAACCAAATCATTTCCCCATGGGGTCTATTTCTTTATCTATAGAATAAGAGTATTGGATCAGAGGTTTTTTTCCCACAATTATGCAATATCTTCTTCTTCTATGTCTTTTCTTTCCAAAGTATTTTCACATCTATGAGTATATTTGCTCCTATAAGTCTTTCTCATGAGATCAGGAACATCACTGAGTAGGTCAATAAGCATTCATTAAGCATCTCTATGTGCCAACAATTTGTAGTTTGGCTAGAGAAGTATTCTCTACTTTTAGCTACCTTTTAAGAGGGAGATGAGTACTAATAGGTAACAGGGGCTAGATATACAAGGAAATAAAAGCAATCTTCTTGTCTTATAAAATAAATATAACTAGGCAGTACACTGTACAGAATGCTGTGTCTGGAGTCAGGAAGATAAGAATTCACATCTCTTCTCAGGTATTCATTAGCTGCATGATCCTGAGCAAATTATCTGACTTTTCTCTGCTTAACTTTACTCATATGTAAAATGGGAATAATAACATCCATTTCACAGGGTTGTTATGAGGACAAAATGGCATTTATAAATAACATAATCAATAATATTTATAAAGTACATTGTAAACCTATCACTATATTATTGTTAGTCATTATTATTATCATACTCCTAAAAGTCCATTTGTATTTGAGGAGATAAGATTATTTTTTTCCATAGAAATAATATTATTAAAAAGCAAGGTGCTCAAAGTTTATAAGACTTAGAATGTTGATGAACTATAGTAGTGTAGAATTAAATTAAATGTGTAAGAAACCACACTTTTTAGCTCCTTTTCTAAGAAAATGCACAGATATAAGAGATGAGCTAGCCTGAGTGAGGATTGGGCTCAACCCTCCCCCCAATACCTGCACACTGACAGACATGCTGGCTGTATGCCATGAGTTAAGTTACTTAAATTCTTAGTGCCCCAAGCAATCTCTTAGACTGTAAATTTCAGACCAAGTGCTGAATCTGCCTTGGTAAATGAAGTTCTTCGGTAGAAGCTCTTTAAACTGTCCAAAGAAACAGACAAGGAGAATACACCCGTTCATGAGTTGTGAAAACATTCATACAATACAAGAGCACAAACTCAGAGGGTCTTAGAACCACTTGAATTCCTAGAAAGTAGATTGTTGTTTGTCCTTCACTCTAGAAAAGGACCGATGACTTTAGGAAGGTGATCTCCTGACTTGCAAGTGAACTGTATTTAAATAAGACAGGACCTTGTAAAGTCACCTGCCTTACTTTCTCTTCCAGAGCTACCTGGGTCCATGGCCAGATCTAGATCAGAACTACTGGAAATCAGAACCCTAGATGCTGTAAGAGACCTTGACCTTTTTAAACTAAGGTCTTTACCAGGTCTGTTTGAAACAATACCCATTCAATGATTCAGATTAACTAAGAAATGAGACAAAAAAATAGTCTCTTTTACCTGATCAAAAAAAAAAAGGAAAGAAGGAAAAAAAAAGAAAAAAAGGAAGGAAGGAAGGAAGGAAGGAAGGAAGGAAGGAAGGAAGGAAGGAAGGAAGGAAGGAAGGAAGGAAGGAAGGAAGGAAGGAAGGAAGGAAGGAAGGAAGGAAGGAAGAAAAGAAAAGAAAAAGAAAGAGGAAAAAAAAAAAGAAAAAAAATCCAATATGGAAAAGGAATACCCTCAGGGTTTCTGGCCAAAACAGAAACAATTGCTATTTACATTCACTGAGTCAATTAGAGCCCAAACAATAGCCAATTGGGGCTTAGACTTGGACCTATAGTCGGCCAATCAATGAGACCAGAGTGATTTGGGATTTAGGTATGCTCCTTTAGAAAGAAATCTAGCTCATAAATTCAAGATAATTTAAAACATTTCAGGAATCTCCCCTCCCCTCCCCCCAAAAAATTGACAGAGATCTAGTTGAGGAAGGAAGAAAAAGAATGGAAAAGGAAAAGAGGAAAGACAGTGGCTGACCTGCTAGCAGAGAAGAGAAACTGGCAGCAGAAATTTTGTAAGGAGGTAGATTAGAGATCCAGTAAATAGGAACCAAGGGAAAGATAATGAACATGAACTCCTGTGGAGGAGGTGGACAGTGAGTTTGGGGGAAACTTCTTCCTCCCAGAAAATCTTAGAGGTCAAAGAAGCAGAATTATGGGTTTTTGTAAATAGAGACAGACCCTCAGGCTACTGAGGACGAGAGGAGCCTAACTGATTTCCATCTCCAAGGAAGTCTCTTCTATTTTAGAGATTTTCGGCCAGGATATCTGATAAGATTAACTACAAAGAAAACATCTTACTGGAACAAAGCGGATCTTTGACAATTCCAAAGACCCCAAGATTAACACTTTCTTCCCCCAAATCACCGGTATTTCATCCCTATTACACAATCTCCCAAATAAGGAAAGTGACTAAGCAGCCTCACCAGTTAGGCTACTTTTGCCACCCTAATGTCACCCTAAAGCCACTTAAAATCCCAATATATGTGTATCTTCCTTTGTTCCCTGTGTTGTTATCCAACTGGTAATTGCTCATCAGCTGATATAATTATTATTATTAATTTTTTTTTATCTTTTAGCCTGTTCTCTTGATTTACTGATTTACAGTCTAAGGAGGAGGAGGAAGGAGACAGGAAGATCTCTTGGTCCCTCTGATGTGAAGAATTTCCCAACACTTCCAACCTATAAGCTACCCCTGAGAAATGGGCGCTCTCTCTCTCATTATGTGGTATTAGAATTTTCTGTGTGGGGGAAAAAAATGAGAGTAAAGAGTTAGAATAGGGTTAGAAGAGTTAACATATATGAATTGTTTACTATTATCATCATCATCATTATCTTTCTTGGTCCTTATTTTTCTCATTTATAAAATGAGGAGATTTGAATAGGTGGACCCTGAGACCCTGTAACTAGATATTTGATACATCAATCCACAATTTTATCATTTGAGTACTCTATCCACCTAGACATATTATTCTCATGCACTCCACAAGTTTCTGTGACAAAAAAAGACAATTATGCTTTGCCCAACCATGTTACCTTCTCACAAAATCTTTCATGTTATAGATGATCTATATTCTATTATTAAAATGTTATATGATAATATATGAATATCTTAAATATAATGGTTTTCATCGTTATATGTAATCTATAATATTTCATATTACAAAATTATAAAAATGATATATATAACAGAATAATATAGCACATGGAATATGTCATATGTTATAGATCATATATAAAACAATTAGATAAAATCTTTATTATATACAATCTATAATGTTTATATTATTATATTAAATGATAATTATAAGTCATAATATACAACAGATAATTTATAATAAAGATTTAGTGAGGAGATAAGATGATAGAGCAATTATTGGTCAATATTATAACAATGAGAGCTAATATTTACATAAAGCTTTAGGATTTGCAAAGTCTTATAACAACTTTGTCAGGTAGGTGCTATTTTCCCATTTTATAGACACAGGTATTTTTTGGAGATAGGCAGCAGTTTCTCAGACTCATTATAGTACTGCTTTATAAATGGCTGCCTATACTGCTGATTTACAAGAAAAAACACTTATCAAATACCTGGTGTATTTAAAATACCGTACTGGACTTTGAGGAAGAGGTATAGTTTAGATAAGACACACTCTGCCCTACTGAAGTTTACAATTCAGCTGGGTTATGACAGAAACACAATCACTGTTCTATCCAGTTCTGGTATTTCTACCTTTTCCTTCTCTTCTCAAATGAAAAATATTCCCTGAGGAAATTATTGTTTAATAATTTGGAGAAATATGGCTCCTCATTTCCAATCTTTCTTCTCATTCCCTTCTCTCTACTCCAACTTCTTAGGTGAAACTGGTAAGAAACAGAAATTTTTAGCAGTATCTGAATAATCCCACCTGTTTGAGCAAAATAGAGATGAAATCAGGCGAAATTGAAGAGTTTTGTTAGCTCCTGAACAAGTGAGCGGTCCCTCAGATGGGAGACCCTTTAAGGCTAAATTTTCTGGAAGTGTTAGCCAATAATAATTCGACTAAAAGGAAGGCTTTAGTGGGGCACTGCATCATTGGGACAGGAGAATATTGTCTCCTAGAAGACACTGCCACCACTCTACAGCAGGCTCTCATCCCCTCACACTTTGATTAGTGCAATAACCTGTGGGTGGATCTGCCTGCCATGAGTCTCTCCCCACTTTAATCCATTCTTCATTCAACAACTAAAGTGGCAGAGGTCCTACTGAGCCATTCCTTATTCAGTTAACTCCAGTCCTTCCCTATCATCAAAGTCCTCTATTTAGCATTCAACACCTTTCAAAACCTACCCCCCAATACACACACACCCCTTTCCAGTTTTCCTACTTTTTTACTTTACACACACATACACTTACTCTTCTATCTAATGACACTGACTTCCTTGCTATTTCTCAACCAAGAGAATCCTCTTGACTCTGGGCATTTTCTCTGGCTATCACCCATAATGTAATATTCTCCCTCCTCACCTCTGCCTGCTGGCTTCCTTCAAGTCCCAACTAAGATCCCACTTTCTACAGCAAGCCTTTACCAATTCTTCTAAATTCTAGTTATTCAGGAGCTAACAAAACTCTTAATTTCTCCTGATTTCACTTCTATTTTACTGAAACAGGTGGGATTATTCTGATGATCAAGGGTGCTAACAATTCTGTTGATTATTTTCTGTTCATCCTGTCTGAGTTCTCTCTACCCCAAGCAAGTGAAGACTTCCCCAGAAAGAATGGTAGATAAGAACAATTTGTTCCAATGACCATGAAGGCAACTAAAGTGGATACTATGGAGTGCTTAGAACTTGGTCAGAAAGGGAAGATGCCAAGGTCATTCACTGCATCCTGGGTCATTAGCCATTGTTATAGCTTTTATCTTGTCACTGGATTTGTGGATTTAAAACTCAAAGGGACATATATTGCCATTCTTGAGATAGAGATATGAACAGGGTACAAGGAACAAGGTACAGGGAACAAGGGTGCAAGGAAAGAAGCAAGATGTAAAATATGCAGGTCAAAATAAAGAGACAGCATTTTATTAAATTATATGTCTAAATTATATCGTTATTTTGATAATTCATGGAATATTTTCAGTGTGCCTTTTCTTTTAGCTAGCTGAAGAACTTGAAGCAGGAGAGCCCTGGAAAAGTCTCAGTCCTTCATTAAGGAACTTCTCCTATACATTTTTCTTCCATCTTTTTTCATACTCCCAGACTTGACAAAGTATATGTGATTAGTAAATGTTGGTTTAATTGAATGAATTAAATTGAATCTTCCTGCCATACTTCCTTGCTTGGTCAGATACATAGTAGCTTTTGTCAAAGGCTTTTTCTGCATCTATTGAGATAATCATATGGTTTTTGTTAATTTGGTTATTAATATAATTAATTATGCTGATAGTTTTCCTAATATTGAACCAGCCCTGCATCCCTGGTATAAATCCTACTTGGTCATAGTGTACTATCCTGGGGATGACTTTCTGTAATCTCATTGCTAAAATCTTATTTAAAATTTTTGCATCAATATTCATTAGGGAAATTGGTCTATAGTTTTCTTTCTCTGTTTTTACCCTACCTGGTTTAGCTATCAGCACCATATCGGTCTCATAGAAGGATTCTGGCAGTATACCTTCTGTCCCTAATTTCTCAAATAGTTTGTGTAGTATTGGAATTAATTGTTCTTTGAATGTTTGGTAGAATTCACATGTAAATCCATCTGGCCCTGGAGATTTTTTCTTAGGGAGTTGGTTAATGGCTTGTTCTATTTCTTTTTCTAATACGGACTATTTAAATAATTTATATCCTCTTCTGTTAACCTCGGCAATCTATATTTTTGTAGATATTCCTCCATTTCATTCAGATTTTCAAACTTACTGGCATAAAGTTGGGCAAAGTAACTCCTAATTATTGCTTTAATTTCCTCTTCATTGGAGGAAAGTTCTCCCTTATCATTCTTGAGACTAACAATTTGATTTTCCTCTTTCCTTTTTCTTATCAAATTAACTAAAGGCTTATCTATTTTGTTAGTTAGATACATAGTAGCTTTTGGAAGACTCATAAACAATTTACTTTTGGGGAAAGTGAGACATAAGGAAATGTAAATTATTTAGACAAATTCTAAGGCCAAAACTATAGTCCGGGTTTCCTAAATCAGTGATTTCAAGGAGTTCACTAAGAACAAGTTATGATGGACTAATCTTACTATTTAACTAACTTACTAACTAAAAATAAAAATAACATCCTAGCAACAAAGTTATAAATGTGTGATGCCTTTATTGTAACAGGATTTGAAGGATTCTTTCTTGATTTCCTAATACATACCAGATGAAGGTTCATGAGTGAAAGTACCAGTATCTGACTGAACAACTGTACCCAAAATGGGTATCATATTTTAATGGGAAGACTATTAGACTGGGACATTAGAGCTTCTTCTTCTGTCACTAACTGGCTGTATGTGCTTAAACAAGTCACTTTGGGGGAAGAGGACAAACAAATATTTATCAAATGTCCTACTGTGTGTCAAGCACTTTATAAAAATTATCTCATTTAATATTATTCTCATTTTATAGTTGAGGAAACTGAGGAATATAGAAGTTTAAGGGTCACACTTCTCGCAAGTATCTGAGGCTATATTTAAACTCAGATCTTCCTAGGTACACACTGGAACCACTGTCTCATTAGGCATCCATTTCTTAAAAATAAGGAGTTTGGTCTCCTGATATTTAAGTTTTGCTTTATCTGTAAAATGAAGGAGTGAGCTAGTTGACTTTCTGCTCCATTGTTTTAGGAATATTTATTGCTTCACGGTTCAATAATATAGTCACTGTGTCCCATTTATCCATCACTGATAAGACTACTCCACTAAATTCTTCTCTGATGCCTTATCCCAGGGCAAAGGTCACTTTGAATTGTCAAAGTTTATGTGAACAGAACACAGGTGCTGGCAGATTCTATCCTCCTTAGATCTAGCACAGACTAAGTATTTTCCACAATAACCAAGAACTTGAAGGCAATGAGCACATACCACTCAACTCTTTATCTTTATTTCAAGTTAAATATCCCCAATGCTTTAGGAAACTCCTTGTATATAGTAAACTCAAGATTTCCCCATCATGATTGACCATGCTGAATGCCCTCCAGCTTATCAATAAGAGATAAAGTTCTATAGTTCCATCTCAATTAAGATAATGTACTCAACATATGGGGCGATTAGTTGACACAATGGATAGAATGCCAGACCTGGAGTCAGGAAGATTTATTTTCTTGGATTCAAATACAGCCTCCAACATTTACTAGCTTTATGACCCTTTGTGAGACTTAACTCTTTGTCTCAGTTTCCTCATCTATAAAATGAGCTACAGGAAAAAAAAATGGCAAACCACTATAGTATCTTTGACAAGAAAACTCCAAATGGGCTGTGGAGAGTGAACACAACTAAATAAGTCAATGTAAGAGCATGGTGAAATTTTAGGTATGTGAACAAGATTGTTCACATCCTGTAATAGGAATCAATTTCTTTGGGTCAAAAAAGGACAGGTGTGAATGGCTAACCAAGCAAAAAGCAGAGGAATTTTATTAGTCCAATCAGTCCAACAGCAGATCAGTTAAGCCCCAGGAGTTTCTGGACTCAGGAGCTCCTTGAGGAGGCAAAATTTTTCCTCTGTACTAGAGGGCAGAAAAGAATGGACATGAGCTTAGAGATGTTATATTTTACTTCTCCCAAAGGTCAGTTGACAATCACTATAAATTCTGAAGGATCAAAAGATCTAAAATTTGTTATAGCTTTAGTGGAAATGTCCAAATAGCCTCAGTAGCTGACAGTAGTGTCTATCTGTTTTGGGAGCTGAGACGCATTCTGATGATACACTTCATATACCTAGGACAGATAGCTTCATCATTGACCCTTGGAGCCTAGCAGAAAGCTACATGGAAAGGAAACTTTATGAGGATATTATGAGGAGAGAAAAAGTTTTCCAGTAACCAGGAACAATGTGTTTAAACTTTGGCTGCTAATGCTCCATAGGTTTGAGCTCACTCATCCTACAGAATTTGTTTGTGCAAAAGGAGAATAAGCTTTGAAGAGATTTTTCTTTAGCAACTGTCTTTCCTGTAACTACTTACTCACCCTTTATAAAAGTTAATTAAGTCGAGCTTATAATCAACAAACCAGAAAGCATACCAGATGGAGACTCCTAAGTGATGGTAAAACCCAATGACTCTCAAGGTTGCCCCTAGTTTGTTACTCTCTGGATACATGACCTGCCAAAGTACAGTTTGAGGAAAATGGTGCCAGAGGGAGTTTTATACTAAAATGTGTTACCCAAAATTGAATATAATACTCCAGATGTGATCTGACAAGAGCAGAGTGTAGTCCCTTGTCCTAGGAGTGTGACTTCAAAAGCACTTGAATTTATACAGGGTTCTTTTGATTTTTAAACTACTCTGCCATAATGTTGACAAATTGAGTTTATAATATATTAAAACCTTTAGATTTTTTTCATAAAAATTACTATTAAACTTTGTACAGCCACCTTATACTTGTGAAACTGATCTTTGATTTCAAGTATGAGATATTACATGTAAATTTATCAAATTTAATCTCATTAGATTCAGCCCAATATTCTAGCCTGTTGAGATTTTCTTGACGTCTGATCCTCCTATGCAATGTGTTATCCAAATGCAAATTTGAAAAGTAAGCCTTCTATCTCTTCATCTAAATCGTTAATTAAAATGTTAAATAGCACTGGACCAAGAACAATTCCTAGGGATATTTATCTAGAAACCCCTTCCAAGTTGACACCAAAGTATTAATAACTACTCTAGGTGATAGTAAAGTCGGCTGGATTCATAGCTGAAAAATCCAAAAGTAATCATTAATGATAGATAGAGAGATGAGTACCTAGATATTTTGCTGGGGAAAAAATGTTGGGATTTAGTGGACTATAAATTTAATGTGAGTCCATAGTGAGAGGTGATCATTAGAAAAGCTAATGCTATTCTTGGATGCAGTGATGATGATGATGATGATGATGATGATGATGGTAACAATGATGATAATGGCTAACATTTATTTATATAGTGCTTTAAAGTTTGCAAGCATACTATGTATGCTATCTCATTCTATCCTTATAATATTCCCATGAGTTGCTATTATTCCATTTTGCAAGTGAGTAGATTAAAGTTATAACATAGGGACTTCATAACAGTTGTCTTCAAGAGGTTAAAGGGATTTCAGGTGGAAGAAGAATTAGTTCTGATCTGCTTTATATCAGAAAATAAAACTAACAGTCATAGGTAGAAGTTACAGGGGGCAGATTTAGATTTAATGGAAGGAAAAACTGGCCATAAGAATAGGCGGTGGGCTCTTCTCAAAACTTTAAATATGTTCTGGCAGAATTTGGAATTAGGAGGTCTGAGCTATATTAGGTGATCTCTGAAATCCTTTTTTTTTGATTCTGGAATAATTCAGAAAAAAAACATGCTGAGATAAGATTACTGGGGACAACCAAAATGGAGAAATAAAATATTATTTAATCGAGATCATATGGTAAAAAGTTTTATGGAAACAAAAATAAAAGCTATTTGTCTCTTTCCTCCCATTGTCTTATGTTACCTGTACTTCAATAGTAGAATTTATGCTTCATAGCACCCATTTTAAAGTAGATTTATCCAATGCACAGATTAATTTAAATCACCTAAAACTGAGTTCACTTCTGAAATTCTTATGAAGCATCAATGCAAGAAATAGCTATATCTGTCTGAGTTCCTGTCATTATACAGACATTTTTCTAAATCTTTATCAAAATGTGATCTATTTGAGAAAGTAAAATATAGTTCATATTTCCTAAGAGCACTAAGGAAACTATGGTTCTAAAAGAACATATATAATAATGTCATTGTACCTATCTCTCAAAAAACATATGCACCTTCTGATGTAGCACTGGATCCACTCCTCAGAAAATTGATAGAATCCTAGTTTTGGAATTGGAAAACACCTGAAAGATCAAGTACAAACATCTCATTTTATAAACAAAGACACTGAGATCTGGAAAAGTTAAATTGCCCAGGATCATATAGCTAGTAAGTTCCAAAGAAAAGTCTTTATGATTCCCAGTTCAACTTGTGATACACTATACAATGTTCTTTCTCTCTTCATTTAGAGTTTCCCTAATGCAGCAGTTCTTAATCTTTTTTTTGTGTCATGGACCCCCTTTTCTATTCTGATGAAGTGTATGGATTAGTTCTCAGGATCATATTTTTAAAAGCATAATACATGTGTTCACAAAGGAAAACAATTATCTTAAAATACAATGAGCAAAATATTCTTTTTAAAAAAAGTTCATGGACTCCAAGTTAAGAATGCCTATTCTTAAGAATTCTTCAAGTGGCTTTACAGTATACTAAGTCCAAATAATGACCTGTTTCTTATTTTCTACCTTTCCCATATTTTAACATTCCTGTTGTTTGAGTGGAGATCAAAGGCTGTGAATGGTTTGCCTTTCCCAAAAGGTAAACCAACTGGTTTAGCTTCCCAGAGTAATTAGATGTGAATACTCAACTTGCCAGGTGGATTTTTCAATCTCCATCTTTCTTCTATAAAGGAAAAAAAAAAAGAAAGCTCTCTGAGCCCCCCAAACAAAGGACAAGGTAACTGAAATTGACAGAAAAATCCCTGGACTACCCTACTCCAAATTAAGTTCTTAATGTATTATAAAGTAAAACTCTTCTTGCATAAGCTTTGTCTAGTGGGTGTTGAAGTATTTTATTCCTGATTCTGCCACAGAGTCATTGGCTGATTCTTAAGGTAGTCATCCAGCCCCACTCCTATCTCAGTGCCCCTCTCACCTTTTACTTCCCTTATAAAATACATTATTGTTGTTGTCAGGATTTGTGCTTCAATCTGGAAAAGGACCAGGACATCAGGGAGGTGATGCTGTAACATATAAGTGAATTGGATTTAAGTGAGGGAGGGGTTTGCAAAGTCAGCCATCTCACTCTCTCTTCCGGAGCCATCTGGATCCAGTGGCAAGATATAGATCAGATACAAGGATGACAACATATAAAGCTTGTTTTATAGATGTCATTGGGATCTTCAGATGAAGGTAATTACTGTAGGATCATAAATCAGGAACTGGATGCAACTTTAGAAGATGTTTAGAAGATGCCTTTATAAAGCATCCGGTTCAACAATTTCATTTTACAGATGAGGAAACTGAGTCAGGAACGTGTCAAGGATCTTCAGATGAAGGTAATTAACATAGGATCATAGATCAGGAACTCGATGCAACTTTAGAAAATGTTTAGAAGATGCCTTTAGAAAGCATCTAGGGGGTACCTAGGTGGTGCAGTGGATAGAGTACCAGCCCTGAAGTCAGGAGGACCTGGGTTCAAATCTGGTCTCAGACACTTAACATTCCCTAGCTGTGTGACCTTGGGCAAGTCACTTAACCTCAATTGCCTCAGCAAAAAAGCAAAAAAAAAAAAATAGAAAGCATCTGGTACAACCATTTCATTTTATAGATGAGGAAACTGAGAACCAGGAATGTGGAATATCTTGTTCAAAGTCATGGACAAAACTATATGCATTGTCAAATAGTTAATAAGGATTAGGTGAGAATTGAAACTCATGCTTTCTCACTTCTTACTTCTAACCTCAGTAGGTGTAAAGTTAAATGATTATGTTAGGCCTTTTTCAGTTTTTGAATTATAAATTCTGATCTCCCAGACCCTGCCTATATTTAAATGCTTAAAGGGATATCTTGACAATCTGTTACCCCCCTTAAATTACAAAAAAAGTAAGGAAAGTTTGTTCAATAATAGGACTAGGAAGGGGGCATGCATATACAGGTTTGGTTCAGAGGCCAATCATTACGTAGCATGTCTTAGCAGAGCTTTTGATGTCTGGAAATTATTACTGCTTTATCTGGATAGGATGGCTTAACCAAAAAACTCCAGGAATCCCAAAAGCTTCTGGGCATCATACATAAACTAAAGGAGAGGAAATTATTCCAATTCCATCTTATGGGGAATATCTCAAGAACTAAAAATTGATTCTTGTAAAGGGGAAATTACAGGCCACAGAGGCAGCACATTTGGGAGGACAGAAGGACCTGAGTTCCAGTCTTGTCTCTAATCAGTTCTGGCTGTTTGATTCTGGAAAAGTGACTCTACTTTTATAGTATACAGAGTTTCAAGCAACTTCCTAAAACTAAATTTCAGGTAATCGTTGAAGAGGATAAAAATCACATGCCTGGATCTCCCTCCTCCCCCAGTTCATAGATCATTTGGTGGGATAGAATCAGAGACAGTGGAATATATTAGCTGGACTTTACCCTCTTTTCCTACATTATTCACTTCATAGGAGGTAATACTGTATTATCAAACAATTTTTTTCTCTTTGTTCCTCTCTACACAGTCCTCTTCTTCCAATTCTGTTAACTTTTTCTGTTCATCTAATTTTAATCTTGAGCCTCCTTTACAAATTGCTCCCTATATTGAATTCACACTCAAGTTTTCCTTGGTTTTAGCATGAAATAAGATTAATCACATTCCCAATCCTACTGGTCCACTGTTGAAACTGTATGGTTCTAAGTTTTATCCCTCTTGTCAATTAGTTTGTATCTTGTATAGGAATCATCTTCCACCATTAAGGACAGATTAATATGGTTATTCAGAAATGGGCTCCCTTCTATTTTCCTAAAGAATTGACCTCAATTTCCATAAGAATTTCCTTCCATGAAAGGCTTTATAGATCCCAGCTGAATGATTCTAGGATCTTATTGGAAATACATATAGCTTATTACCATTAAAGATAATAGTTGCTGATAGTTTTACTTAAATACTATTTATCATTTTAAGGAAAAATCCATTAATTTCTATGTTCTCTGATTTTTTAATAGAAATTAGTGCTCTATTTT
Organism: Myrmecobius fasciatus; assembly: GCA_023553655.1. NCBI lineage: Eukaryota > Metazoa > Chordata > Mammalia > Dasyuromorphia > Myrmecobiidae > Myrmecobius > Myrmecobius fasciatus. Next base: position 699,421 of record JAJPUD010000114.1, read on the forward strand.
GTCAAAAGCTTTTTCTGCATCTACTGAGATAATCAAATTACTTCTATTAGTTATGTTATTTATGTGGTCAATTATGCTGATAGTTCTTTCTAATATTAAGGGTGGATGACAAATTACTTGCTACTATTTAACTTAATATCCTTAGACATAAAGGCTCTGGATCATCATACATATAGAAATCCCAGAAACTGAACCCTACTTCTTATCTGCAGAAGTTATCAGAAATGCTTCTTAGCAATTTTGTGGCTTAACTATATTCTTTTCCAAGGGAAGGGAGATGCAATTTGGGGAAACTTCAAGTAATGATTCTGTATCTTGGGAGTTTTCCCAAGAGGCTTCATGTGAGCACACTCTATCCTGATCATCCCAGTATTCCCATAACCAATTACCTATTTGAAGTATATATATAAGAATTGTTTAACCTATATTGGATTGCTTACTATCTTAGGGAGGGGGAAAGTGGGGAAGGAGGGAAACAATTTGGAACACAAGGTTTTGCAAAGGTAAATGTTGAAAACTATGCATATATTTTGAAAATAAAAAGCTAAAAAATAAAAATGAAAGCAAAAAAAAGCACAGGTCTCCTCCAAAAGAAGCAAGGGGAAATAGGGAGTGGAATATAGCACTAACTATGTGCTAGGCGCCGTGCTAAGCAGGCTTACAAATATTATCTTATATGATTTTCATAACAACTCTGTGAGGTGCTATATTAAAATACCCATATTACAGGTGAGGAAATTGAGGCAGATCGAGATTTGGACCAGTCACACAGCTAGAGTCTGAGACTACATTTGAATTCAAGTCTTTTAGACTCCAGACCCAAAGTGCTATCTACTGTGCCAAGAATTGCCTCAATACCACCACTATCTTGGAGAAGTGACATCAGCTGTCTAGATGTTGGTTTTCTCATCTTTAAAATGAAGGGGTTAGAGTGGAAGGTCTCTTTAAATTCTATGATCCTAAGCTAATAATTATGCCTTTTTTTAAACCAGTTATTTGCTATATAATAATAAAGCAGGCAAGGGTTATATAACTGGTAAGTTTTATTATTATTATCATTATTCTTTTAAAATTATTATTCTATTTTATTATTGTTCTATTGAAATATGAAATTCAGTAATTTGCCCTAGTGTTTATATAAATGTGCCTAATGACAAGTCTGAGCTGTAATACCATCCAATCTGTCCGATGACTTGAGGAAAATTACTTAATCTCTCCATGCTTCATCTTTCCCCTTATAAAATGGGAGCAATAAAACTTGCCCCAAAGAGTCATAGTTTGAGTTCCAAGATCATCTGATACAATTTCCCCACTTTACAGAAAGGCCCAGGGAAGTGAGTAGCTTAATGGCAAAATTAAGCCTTTGAACCTAATCTCCCATCATGGGTCACTAAACAATTAACTGGTGCTGATCAAAATCTTTGTCAACACAAAATAATAACAACTAGGACTGCCATTAGGGGGAATCATGATTAATATCTCTCTATCACCTTCTTGCTATCTTTACAACCTTAGGCAAAGATTCTCAGCACTGGGGAGGCATCTGGTTTTCTCCTTTTCAAGGATTTCCCTCCCAGTTCAGCAGCATGGGGAAAAGATTTGTTAACTCCTGTGTTGGGCCAGGATTCAAATTCCAGAGGTTAGTGGCAGCATCTCAGAGAGATTCTTTGAGCTTTTCAAAGCTTTATTTTCTTTTAATTAGCTCTCTTTTTGCCTCAGGCAACAAGTTGAGTGAATCAATTGGTTCGGAAGAGACACTCCGTAGGCACTAGGAGATGTGATATGTTGGGACTTGTCATCCCCTTGATTCAGATTTCAGGTGGTAAGCACCCCTGGTCCAAGAGCATTGACAGAAGGGATTTCAAATAGACACAGCACGCAGGCTTCTAGGAGGATGGATGGAACTCTGATTCCCAGGCTGGAATTGTTGTTGTTACTTTCAACTACATCCTTGGCTATGTACAAGTCACTGAAGCTTCTGTACCTGCCCTAGAGGCTCTGCAGTCCCAGTTAGACATTGACTAAGAGTTAATCTCACACCTGAGAGCTTTTGCAGCAGTGAATTCAGCTGAGGTGTTAAAATACTTAGGGGAAGGAACTCAACTCCAAATATTATTTTTTTTTCTCCCACTCCCTATAATTCCTCTTGTCTGTAATAAGACTCTCTCTCAGTGCCCAGAAAACATTTTGTGTAACTCAAGACTCTGATCTCTCTCTAAAATTAATTTGTCTCATTGTTATCCCCATTTCTTTATTTGCCATAAATATAGAATTCTATTTTGGGGGCAGAAATCTGATAGGAGCTTTGCAAGGAAAGAATCAAATAGCAAGTATTCATTAAGTTTCTACTAGGTACTAGGCACTAAGTTAGATTCTAGAGATATAAAAATAAAAATAATATAACCCCCTTCCTCAAGGAGCTTGTATTCTACAGGACCTTGAAGACAACTACAGAATCTGACAGAAAGAGCATTTAACTTGGAATCTAAGGACCTGAGTTCAAATTTCGACTTTAACATTACATGTATCTTTGCAAATCTCAGTTTTTCCACCTGTATATGAGATGGTTGGATTAGGACTGGAGGTAGTTCAAGTCTCTACATCAAGCTAAATAAAAAAAATACTTTCTGTACCTTTCCATAGTATAATAATTACTCTAATGGAAACTGCAAAGTCCAGGTCAGACTTCTGGGAATTTCGTGATCTTCATTCATTACTTATTCAGGGGATAGAAATCTGAACTGTATTTTTTTTAAATAATCATCAAATTAAGTCACCTAGTAAAACAAAATAAAGACACATTACCAGCCTTTAATTCCATCGGCCATTATGAATTAGTAATAAATACAGAAAGGATCTGGTATGGAAAAGGAATGTCTGGAATTTTGATAGTTACCTTATGTATTCAACTCTGCTGTGATTCTCTAAATTTTCATCCTTTGTCTGCTGGACTTTTTAGGAAGAAGCACAGACATATTTAGCTGTAACTTTTGTCTGAGTTTACATTTGTGGAGTCCAAGCAAAGTACCATAGTGGCCACTTTGAGAACAGTCACTCTGTGGAATAGCCTTACTGGGAGAGGGAGAAGAGGCTTGTGCACTAGCTGAGACTGGAGTGAGTGAATCCTAGAAGAGACGCACTGGGGACCCTAGAAAGACCTTATAAGACTCAGAATCATTTGGGCTACAGACCCTCTTGGATTCCCTATCACATCTGACAAAGAATGTAATTATAGAATTTTAATGAGAAATGTTGAGAAGAATTAAATCTATCATAGACTTAGTGTCACTACTGGGTCTATGTCCCAAAGAGATCATAAAAGAGGAGAAAGGACCCACATATGCAAAAATGTTTGTAACAGCTCTTTTTGTGGTGGCAAGGAATTGGAAATTGAGGGAATACCCATTAGTTGGGATATGGCAGACTACATTATGACATATAGATGTAATGGAATATTATTGTTCTATAAAAAATGATGACCAGGCTGATTTCAGAAAAGCCTGGAAAGACTTCTATGAATTGATGCTGAGTGAAGCAAGCAGAACCAAGAGAACATTGTATCTAGTAACTGTGAGTTTATGTGACAATCAACTTAGTTCTTCTCAACAACATTTGTGGAGTGATCCCAATTCAGGTCATCCCGATTCAAAATCTATGCACTGAACTATCTCATTAGAATTCTATAATTACATTCTTTGTCAGATGTGATGCGGAATCCAAGAATCTTGATTCTTGATCTATCCATTGTTGAAGCCACATAATAAAGTGGGAAAGAATAATGAGTTTGGAGCCATAGGGAAAGAAAGGTGATATAGTCATACAGCTGGAAAAGGTTTGGGGACAGAATTTGAAATCATGGCAAACCCACAGCAGTTCCAGCAATTGATCCACTATACCAATAACTTCCAGTAAAGTGCAGATGGGCAAGGAATGATTGAGATGAAAGTTATGGGAGTTGTAATTATAGCACAGAAAAATACTTAGGAGGAGTATTGTCCCACAATATTGGCATGCTGGGGCAAAGTCTTATTCACATGATGTTCAGTATTACAAGAATAAGATCTGTCCTAAAGTTTGTGAGTACCATACATCTCTTTTTGTTTTCCTCAAAAAAAAGAGTGAATTATCTCTCGAATAAGACCTTAACAAATGGGGAGGGGTTGGGGGAGGAATTATAAGCTCTTGAAACTTCACCATTTTTTTTATCATTCTTCCTCATTTATTTTTATTTTCTTTTAAATTGGTGGGTAAATTCAACAGCTCAGGAAAGGGAGGCTCTAGTAGCCACGTCAAGAACCAAGGACTTAACAAGTTTCTCTCGGTAACCCATATATCACATCTAGGGGTGGACCAAATGTCTAATTTTAGAATCTGGCTCCTCACCAAACACCTGGAAATGGCCCACTGCCAAAGCTGAACACAATGCTAAATAGTGGGTGAGCAGCAGCTTCTGTCTCTTCTTGCTTCCCCCTTCTCAGTTATTAGGTAAATAAGGTAGTTATTAGGTAAATAAGGTAGTTATTAAATGATGACTTGGGCAAAGCCTACAATTTTAGTATTCATGTCTCAGCTCTGCTAGCAGGGCCACTCAAGCAAACGGCATTTGGTATCATAATCCTTGTTGTAAAAAAAAACAAATCAGTGCCCTTTACCAGTCACCATGGAAAAGCTTCCCCTTTCAAAGATTAACTTTCAGCTATTATGTAAAAAAGCCAAACAAACAAACAAAAAGCAGCCTCAAACCAAAACCTTACAAATGAGGCTCCTCTGTCACACTTAGTTCTCCATCACTGTCTTTGGTGGGATCTTGTGCTCCCAGTCAGTCACCTCCACACTTGTCCATGTCAGAAAAATCAGGACTCCAGACTCCATTTCTTCAACCACACAAACCACACTTCCTTTCAATGCTTCTCACTTTCACCAATCCACAAACCCTTTCACTTGCCCCTGAAATATAGTGATCTTATCCAACATCTCTATAACCAAATATATAGCCATATGAGTGTCTCCTGTGACCATGCAAATTACTTATATTCCTGGTATATCCAAATGAGGAGTCTTTTCCAAGAAGACGGTATTTCCTAGAATTTGGGACCAATTAGGATGTTATTATTTGAGGAAGGAGAAGAGTAAAGCACATGGAAAGAAATATAATGGAAAAGTATCACATATGTATTCTCATTTAAATTACTTAATTGAAGTTAAATTTCACTTACTACTTTGAATTTTTAAAATAAATAGTTGGTTTATTTTAAGGGCCATTCTTAAATCCTACTTATCCTGGTCAGTAGAAAGAGCCTGAGACTTGCAGTCAGAAAGATCTGAGTTCAAACACTGCCTCAGACATTTACTAGCTCGAGATTTCTTTCAGCCTCAATTTCCTCATCTATAAAATGGGGATAATATTAGCACCTACTTCAAAGGATTGTAGTGAAGATTACATATGTTAACAGGTAAAGTACTTTGCAAATCTTAAGTAAACGCTACTAGCAATACATAAATACTTCTCTTCTTGTTCTTCCTCATTGTCTTCTTTTTTTTCTCCCTTTCCTCCTCTTCCTTCCAAAAATGGAATGATTAAATTTGGAATCATAGAAACAGCATGATATATTGGAAAGAAAATTGGAACTTGCACTGGAGAATCAGCATTTGAATCCTACTCTGTCTCTTACTGGCTATTTGACTCCAGTCAAGTCTCTTAAGCTCTCTGGGTCTTAATTCTTTTCTGTCAAATTAGAGGGATAGTTGAGATGACCTTTGAAACTTGGATCTAGATCTATGATTCTCTTTATTCATTATTGTTTTGTTTTTGAAATGTGATTTCATGAACTTTCTGTTTCTTTACAAATTCCTAGTAAATTTATGAATCTCTAATCATCCTTTAGAGCAGCTATTATCCATCTAACCATTCAAAAATATATTAAGAGCATAATCTGAGCAATACACTATTATGAATCTTCTTTTATCCCTATACCAGCTATCAAATAATTTAGTCTACTTTCAAGAATGCTTGTTATTATTTTATAATGTGGCTAATAGTAATTGGAAAACGTGATTTACCTAATATTATCATTGAATCTCTGTCCCCCTTTTCTAGCCCCTCATCTTTGTTCTGACCATAATGAGTATTTTCTTTCCAGAGCTGACCTAACAATTGAAATCACAAATCTCTGAAGAGGAAGCACATATCTTTCATACACCTGAACTGATGGTAATAACAGCTCTACCTTTCCAAGCTTAACTGCACTACACCACCCCCCACTCCCAGTCAAATTACTTAGCAGCTATAACTTAATCAAAGCTAAGCTGGGTAATCGTTCATTAAACATGAGAGTAATTTAGTATCCTACTATGTAATCATTATTGTTTCCTGAAAATCTACTATGATGAGGTGCAATAAGTGCAAACTGAAATATTGCCTTTGGAAGGTTATTTATTACTACATGTAGCTAAAAACATTCATAACTGAAATTTATTGGTCCATACTCCCTTCATTATAAATATTTTATGTTCTGCCTCAGGGATCCATGTCTTAGCATTTAAATGTTTCAATCTTGGTGTCGGTAACAGGAAGAACAAGTTCACTAGTTGGAATTTTTCCCTTTTCCTTCAGAATATCACAATAATAATAGGATATGAATATGTTATAATTATGCCTTTGATCACTGCTGGAGTTTTAGAGCCTGAATGTATTAGATTCAAAGCTAAAGCTGAGCTGATGGACAGAGATGACTGAGATTTTTTTTTTGTCAACGAGGATTTTTCTGGGACTGACATATATAAAAACAAAATATTTAGGGTAATCATGCCATATGTTTCTATGTCTTGTTTTTACAATTAAAGAGAATAGTTTGCAAAGACTTTGAAGTAATGTCTAAAAATAAAACATTCATTATTGGACAATTTCAAAATTAAAATTGTTTGATAGTGACTTTAAGGGATCAATATCAATAAGCAAAACCTTTACCATCATCTATATACCAAGAACAAAGGACAAACAATAACCTTCCTCCAATTTTCTTTGGTAAAGGTACCACCATCTTGCCAGTAACAGATACACAGGATTAGAGCTATTCTCAACTTCACTATCCTGAAATCCTGACTATCTATCAGTCACTGAATTTCATAGATTTTACTCCTATATTTCTCACATCCATTCCCTTCTTAAATCTACTTACAGAGACACTATCCCAGTCCAGGCCCTCATCCCCTTTCACTTGGCCTATTGCCATGACCTCCTAATTAGTCTTCCTGATGCTCCTTCTCTCCAAACCATCCTTAACACAGCTGCCAAATAGATACTCCTAAAGCTCAGGTTGTTCATGTTGATCGAGTAGCATAAATGATCTCCTATTGTTTCTAGATAAAATACAAATTCCTCTGCTTGTTTGACATTTAAAGCCTTTTACAATCTGGCTCCAGACTAATTTAATATTATTCCCCTTCAAACTCTTCCCATGGTCTGGTAAAAGCAGCCTCCTTGTTCCCTATACACCATGTTCAGTCTCTCACCTGTATCCCTGGATCCTCTCTCTCCTCAAGCTTTGGAATCCTCAATTTCTTTCAAGGCACAACTTAATTTCTACCTCCTATAAGAAGCCTCTCTTGATCCTCTCAGGTGTTGATATTCTTCCACTTTCTCTACCTTAAACAAATTATTTTGTATAATTTTTATATTTACTCATTTGTGCACCTATTTCCCCCTAATAAAATGTTAGCTTCTTGGGGACAGGGGATGTTTATAATTGTTTATTTCTAGCACCAAGTCTAGTCCCTGGCACATAGGAACCACTTAATAAATTCTTGTTAAATGGAAATGAGAAGGAAAAAGATAGAAACCTGGAATCTAATTGGTAGGCTTTTGCTTTCACTAAATGACCCTTCTATTTTTTTTATCTATTTTCTGAATACATCATTTATGATGTTTCTCCTATTTCTTCATTGATAGGAAATTGGAGGTCTCCTTAATTTGGGGACAATTTGGAACACAATTCTCCAAGACACTTATTATATTACTAGATTTTATTTTTAAAAATCTAAACAAAATGTATTGTTGCAAATATTTTTGTAAGAATTACATCAGAATGGACTTGACTCTTTTCAACAATGAGATGATTTTTCCAGTAGACTTGTGATGGATAGAGCCATATGCAGCCCGAGAGAGACTGTGGGGACTGAATGTGGATCACAACATAGTATTTTTACTTTTCTTGTTGCTGTTTGCTTTATTTTTTTCTTTCTCATTTTGCCTCTTTTGATCTGATTTTTATTTTGCACCAAGATAAATGTGGAAATATGTTTAGAAGAATTATACATGTTTAACCTACACTGAATTACTTGTTGTCTAGGGGAGAGGGGAAATGGGGTGAGAGGGAGGGAGAAAAATTTGGAACACAATGTTTTTCGAGAGTGAATGTTGAAAACTATCTTTGCATGTACTTGAAAAAAAAGCTATTATTATAAAAAGAATTATATAGAAGAATTGTAGTAATATGTAGTTTAGATTTTTTTTTAATACTAGTAATCAGACAGGGATCTAGGAACATGCCTTTCTGAATTCCCACTAAAGAGACCTCCTGTGTATGAAATCTCTCTGTCTAAATTGTAACTGACTTTAACTTTAGGTTATTCATAAGTTTTACCATAAATATTATAACATTATATTATATTATTATATATTATCATGTCTATATATAACATATATTATTATGACATTCAAAATAGAAAAGGTCATAGTTTCAATAAAGGGTAAGACAAAGTTTTCCTTCATTCTATCATTTGGAGAAGTTTTCAGTGGACTGAGCACAGACTTTCTGAGTAAGAAAGTATATAATTCTATATTGATTCATTGTATTTAAAAGGAAACTCTTGTTCTAGGACATGAAAAATCAGAAATTTTGATTAAGACAGACTTTGAAAGATAAATAGAAATTGTATGACAAGACCTTCAAAATCAAGCAAATGGAGAAAAAGAGAATAAAGCAGTTAAGTTTCTTTGTCTCTTTCCTTTGTTCAGTCACACAATTAAAGTGGGAACAAAAGAACAGAAGAATTTAATGCATGCAGTTCTGCTTTTTTCAGATAGGTCTAATATCCAGAAAAGGCAACATGGAATTCACACAGGCTTGGCATCCTAGGCCCAAAGGGAGGGATGGGGGTGGAATAGTGGAAGTGGGGGATGTTGATAATGTAAAGAGAAGGAATAGAGTGACTGAGGGTATATTTCCTGGGCTAGGCCTGGGGTCAGGAAGACAGAAGTTCAAATCCAAAATTAGATACCTACTATGTAACTCTGGACAAGTCATCCTATGTGGTTTAGTTTCTGAATTATAAAATGAAGATAATAAAAAGCACCTACTGTGTGTTATTGGGAAGAACAGATAGAGATAATATTTCTAAAGCTGCTTAGCACAGTGTCTGGCACATAATAGGTGATTTATAAATGCTTCTTCCCTTCCCTTTTATCCCTAATCACTGAGTGTTAAAGGAATTTTTATCAACCTTAGGCTTCCTTTCCAAAAGGACCTGCTTGTCCAAGGTGGATGTATTTGTAAAGGGCAACTCCCTTTTTTATTCTGAAGCATAAAATAGTATAAACACAATGTTTCAGGAGCCACTCAGGTTAATCTACTGTCTTGACATAGCTGATCAGTGTTGGCCCTTACCTAGCTTGCCTCACCTAGAACAAAAAGAACATAGTTTGCTATGCTATACATCTTAAGATATGTCCAATTGGGGTTAAGTGATTTATTTGCTAGTGTCAAGTGTCAAAGGTTGGATTTGAACTGTGGTCTTCCTGACTCCAGGATCAATGTACCACCTAGCTGCCTCATGAATGAAGTTGGTTATTTTGGAATTTTTTTTGAAGTTTCTTATCAGAAGGCAGCAGAGTATTCTTTCTTTTTCATAACTGTAAATTAAAATTAGGTAAGTGTCATGTCAGTGGGAGCTAATATTTTTCTTCCTTAAATTATCAAATTGAATTGTAAAGAAAAGCATATTTGCTTTGTATACAATAGATGCTTAATAAACATTGATTAATTGACTGACTAGATTCATATCTTGGCACTGACTTTATGTTTGATATTGGGCAAGTCACTTAACATATTGGAGCCTTTTTCTTCATTCATAAAAGAAGGGGAAATCATTCTTGTAATATATCTCCTCAGTTGGACTATATTATGAGAGAAATTATTTGTAAACCTTAAAGTTACATATTAATAAAGTATTTTTGTAAGGCCTCTGAAGAGAATAGCCATATATCCAGTGAGTTTACTCTTCTAAAAATATTTTCATACTTATCTCCTATTAAACTGTGTGGAGATCTCACAAAGGATGGTATAAGAATTAAACCCATTCTTTCTAAATCCAAGGCTACACCATGCTGGGTCTGGTTTTTCCCATAATGCATATCTTTTTGTAGATTAAATTTGTTAGAAATTTTCCTTAGTAATCAAGGTGTTGGAAATTCAGCTGGAAGAAGATTCAGGCGTTGGGAGGTAGCAGGCTTCTAAGAGCCAGATAATTGTTGAACTTTCCCTGGTGAGTTTACTTAGCAAGCCCTTGTACTTCCCTTCCCATCTCCTCAGCTCGCATTTTCTGCCAGGTGGTTTTTGAAAGTGTTATTGAAGAGGCTCTCCTCTTATTTCCCTCTTTGTTAGGCTCTCCTCACATTTTCAGAGGAGATAAACATGCTAATGTACATAGGTAGTCAGTACCTCTTCTATTCTCATCTCCCTGCCCTGGGAGTTACAGGCTATACATAAATCCATCCTATATAGATGAGACTGAAGGCTTATAACCTTTTTATTTGAGTTTTTTTTTTCTTTTGCACGTGCTGTTTAATTTCCCTGCTTCTGTCAAGCAGGATTTTTTTTATTACATATATTTTTTTTAACAGCCTCTGAGTACATGGTACCCTATCACTTATGGAGGGGCCATATTGATCTTTCTGGTTTGTGCTCTAAAGTGGCTTGCGTCAACAGCCAGTAAGTCAGCCAGTTTCAACAACGCAGGCCATTTGCAAACTTCAGGATGAGATGCTGCAGGATGCCAGGGAAAATGTTTTTGTTTTTCCAGGGGGAACTATAGTTCATGAAATGTGGTTAGCGTAGCGTGTTTGTATGCCCTTAAAAATCATTTTACAACCACACTGAGTGCCTCTAAACATTAAATATATTTTATAAGTAGTTGGTTAACTAGCTGTTTGTGTGCTTTAAATAGTAAATAAAATGGAAAGGCTCTAAACATCAACCATATTTCATAGCATAAGATGCTTTTCCAGCCACTCAATAATTCTAAATGTTAAGAAAAATTGATTTTTTATCTGTTGAGTGCCTCTCAAAATTTGCATCTTATCTTTCTGAAGTAGCTACTTTTCAGAAGTTAGATCTCTCTCAATTTGGCCTAGTTGTGCCCACATTCAGGGCAGCCTTTTGTTTTAGCAAACTTGGATAAGATGATGAAGGATCCTACTACTCTACCAACGATGCTTTGTGAACATCTTTTTATTTGAAGATATGTTTATTGGTACACATGATTTTAATATAGTATTACCACAAGACACTGCTGAAGATTAAAAATGTACAAACAACATTCTAAGTCTTTTTTTTGGAATAAATGAAGTACAAAGATTTCAATTCAGTATCTCTCCGCAAAAGATCCCCAAATAGATTCTTTTGCCCCTTTTTTCCTGCATTGGTGAATGAAATTTATTTTCTTTCTTTCTTTTTCTATTTTGGTGAGGCAATTGGGTTAGGCGATTTACTTGCCCAGGGTTTCATAGCTATTGTCAAGTGTCAAAAGCTGGATTTAAACTGTGGTTTTCCTGATTCTTGGACCAGTGTACTACTTAGCTGCTCCATAAATTAAATTTCTTACCAGAAAGCAGCAAAGCGTCATGGGAAGATCACTGACTGAAGTCCATGGAAATTAGCTTAGCTACAGAGGTTCAAATACCTCTGATATATATTACCTTTATGAATTTGGACAAAGTACTTTATTTCCTCCTATTTCAGTTTCCCTAATTATAAAATGAGGGAGTCTCTCAGGGACCCTTTCAGCTCCTAGCTATGATCCTACATAAATCTAATTGTTATTGTTTTAATGTAAAATGAGTAGTTTGAAAAAGAAGCTTTTTCACCCCACTCCCACTACCAACATTACCATCAAAAAAGCATAAGTTGCTGGCAGGGGTTTGCCTATATATAGTAATAATTATAATTGTAATTATAATTGTAATAATAATATTTGATGTATATGTAGTGATTTAAAGGTTGCAAGATATTTTACACACATTATCTCATTTGAACCACATGATAACCCAATAAAGCTTATACTATTATTATCCCCATTTTATAAGTGAAAGAACTTAAATCTTACACAGGTAATGTGACTTTCCTGTGGTCATATAAGCTAATAAGTAAAAGAGGTAATATCTGTACTCAAGAATTCTTAATTCCAAGGCCAATATTCTCTGGACTTCTCCAGATTGTTTCTAAAATGTTAGCATAACTCCATTGAGTTTTTGAATGGAAATGCAATTACAAAGCTTTCCTTTCCATCCTGAAGTAAATGCTTATTGATTGATGGATTGAAATAGATTGGCTACATTACCTCAAGGTTCCCATCAATTCTCCTCCAGAAATTAGTAACTCCTTGTTTGTCAGAATTGGGTATAGATGAATAGTTTCCCCATTGTTTCCTTTATCTTTTAAATAATGTCATTAAGGCAAGTCAAGAATTGATTAGCTCCTCTAATGAATTGTACAGAGAGAACTATAATTGATGTCTAGATAATTGAAATTATCTATCTTCAGATCAGTCTCGTGATTTGTTTCCTAAACTCATATACTGTCTCCCTATGGCCAAGTGGGCTGTAGTATAATTGTAGTTCAAAATTATTTCAGTTTCTTCCACTACTGATCTTTGTGTAAATGCTCTTCATCATGTTTTCCCACTTTGGTTCTACATTTCCTTCTGTGAGTATGTATTCCAGTATATATTCTTGATATCGAGTATCCTGAAAATCCTCATGCAATTTTCTGTTATTAAAATACTTTTAATAAGACTTAAGACTTTTGGGACACCTTACATAATGCTACTTTGTTCTCCACTTCTCCATACCACATTTAACTTAACCCTGTTTCTCCTAAAAACGAAACTTCCCCAGTCCTGTTCTTGTCTTGGGACCCATCCCACCAAGTCTCAGTGATAACAGTGAGATTTACTTTGCCTTTTTATGTAAGATTCTTTAGTTGACCTTGCTTGTTAGCCAAACTCGGTTCATTTTGTGTTTAGATATCTTAGGCCAGAGTTTTTGAGTTACTCTCTTTTCCTGGATTTTGAATTGTTTCCACCCAAATTAGTGCTAAGATCAGGAAAAAAGCAAATCTTTTTTTTTAAATTCTGAAAAAAAAGATTTTAGTTGTATATATAAACTGACACTAAAACCAGCCTAGAAGGAAAGTTTATTTGTACTTCCATATAAGATACCTAACATTTTATTTTCACCTTTTCTCCTGTACCTTCTGAATTGGGGGAGATATTCTTTTTAAAGGGTTAAATAAGAGTCAGCTCATGAATATATCTGGCACAAAATTAGTTTTACTTGTCCTCATCTGATCCTGGAGAGTACCCAGTGATCTCAGTGGCAAGATTTAGGGTGTAGCTAAGAAGAATTTTGTTCACCTTATATATTCTCCATACAAAAACACGCATATGGACAATCAGATACTTATCATCGTTGTCTCAAGCTATAGCATGCCTGACACTGGATGAACTACTGAAAACATTTTCTTTTTCAAATGGAGATAGAAAAGAATCATGGAATCATAGGGAGAAAACTTCCTTCTAATCTATTCTACTTATTTTGCTAAAGAGGAAGCTGAGATCCCCAAAGAAGGCAGTGGGGTATAATGGAAACATCACTGGCTATGGCACTATGGGATTAATGATGGCTTCTTCAAATCTGTACATTTCTGTACATCCTTAAATACTTTTGTGCCTCAGTTTCCTCATCTATAAAATGAGAGAGTTAGAGTTAGATTCTGATCACTAAGATAACTTCGAGTTCTAAATCTTATTATCCTATGAAGTGCCTTGGCCAAAATCATACAGTGACAAACAATAAGAAGAAAAAGAGACTATTTTTATGTGCTTTGAGAATGAAGAATTTTTCTCATCATAATGGAGTTTAATCTATTCTCAACATTTGTGGTGTTAGTTTGATATCTTTTGGCATGACTGTGATATTTGGCATGTCTTAAAAGTCTTTTGACTTCTAATCCTATTCCTATGACAAACTTGCTCTTTTCTTGGAGATTTAATGGGTCCAATTGATCAAAATAGGCTGTTGTTGATTTATTTTTCAGTCATGTCCATCCCTTTATGAACCCATTTGGGGATGCTGTAGTAGTTTGCCATTGCCTTCTCCAACTCATTTTACAGATGAGGAAACTGAGGTGAACAAGGTTAAGTGACTTGCCCAGGATCACACAGATAATAAGTATCTGAGACCATATTTGAACTTTTGAAAAGTGTCCTGGCTCCAGGTGCAGCACTTCATCCACTATGCTGCCTAGTTGCCCATATCCAGATGGGAAAACCTCAATTATTTGAAGGCCATTTGATATCCTCATCTCATAGGTGAAATTTTTTCCCTCTATAAGTAAATTTTGCTGCATATTTTATACTTTAAAAAATGCTACTTATCCCATTGGGAAGTCTGTCTCTCCCTGCCCTAGGAGTTACAAGGACACATAAACCCTGTGTAGATAAAATCAAAGGCTTACAATATCTTTATTATGTATATTATGATACTTGTTTTGAGGAAACTGAGGCAAGCAGGAGTCAAATAATTTGTTCAAGGTCAAGCTAATAAGTTTCTAAGTCCAATTTTGAATTCAGGTCTTCCTGTCTCTGGAACCACTGTTATATTCATTGTGTCACCTAGTTGCCCCTTTAAAAATCTTGGGTTGGGGAAGAGCAAATATTCCATTTTTTTTAAATGGGGGGAGAGTAATGAAGTAAATTGTACAAATTTTAGATCAGTGAGTTTCGACTTGGATTCCTGGAAAAATTCTAGTGTGGTATTAAAAGGATGCCTTGTGAGCATCTTGAAAAAGTCATAGGAATTACAAAAAGCAAAAATGGCTTCATCAGAAACAGGTTGTACCAGATTAGTCTCATTTTCCTCCTTGACAAGGTTATTATACTGCTAGATTTGGGAAGGTAAAAATCATAGTTTACAGACATTTAAGTGAGACATTTGTCAAAGTTCGTTAAGTAATTCTTATGGACAGGCTGGAAACATATGGAGTAGAAAATAGTACTATGAGATGGGTTTGGAACTGAGTGAATGAACAGATTCAGAAAGTAATCATTAATTGATGAATGTCAATACGGATGAAAGTCTCTCCAAGAGTAACCCAGGTATCTGTGCTTGGTCCTCTGCCATTTAATACTTTTAATGCTGTTGACATTTGCCAAAATGTTGACAAATGATGGCAAAAAATGATATGCTGATCAAATTTGCTATTGAAACAAAACTGAACAAAACAGCTAATAGATAATCAGTGACAGAGTTGGGATCTGAAAGATTTCAGGAGACTAGAATAATATTCTGCAACTAAAAAAATTAAATTGAATTGAAATCAATGTGAAGTTCTTCACTTGGTTTTTAAGAATCAATCTCATAAATGGAAGATATGGGGTAAGATAATGGGGTATCATGAGATAATATCAAATAGATCCAGGTTTTAGTTCATTATCAGTGAACAAAGACACATGGTAGTCAAAAAAGTGAATATTATTTTAGGCTGCAATGAGAGAAATACTTAATCTCCAAAATAAGAAAGGTAATAGTCCTACTTCACTCTACTCTAGTCACATTTGGTATTCTGTATTCATTTTGGGGTTGCACATTTTAGGAAGGTCATTGACAAGTATATAGGAAGATATCCAGCAGGAAATAAGAATGATGTAGGACCATGTGATTGTGCCAAGCAAGCTGAAGAAATTGGTCATGTTTAGCCTAGAGAAGAGAAGATTTAAAGGTGACATGAGAGCTTTCTTCAAGTATTTGAGCTTATCTGAGGGACTGAACTTGTTCTGTTTGATCCAATGGCTAAAACTAGGAGAAATGGGTGAAGGAGATAACCATTTATAAGAAGTTATAAAATAAAAGGCTACTTCTGGAGATAGGTTATCAAGTAGAAACTGGATGGCCACTTTTCATATATGTTGTAAAATGTTTTTTTATCCATGTATAGGTTATACAAAATGACTTCTATTCCTTCCTAATTCTGTGATTCTGTAAGACCATCCTGACAAAGGTGATACATTGCTTTTAATTCTTACTAATCACTAAGTAATTGGTGTCAGCCCTTTCTTCATAGTAAATTCTAATGGGAAGAGAAAAGGAAAGTACTAAATAGAACTTACATGGACAGGGACAAGAATTCACGAAGGAAAATTGAGGAATACCAAAGGCAATTTTTGACAATGTAGATAATAATGTGCTAAATCTAGTCTCAGTTCTTTATTTTAAATGTAACTGGGCTTCCACCCAAATCTGGCATTTTGCATGCTGCTGTATATGCAGAAAGAGTATTGAATGAATTGATAGAGAGCTCAATGTGACATTGAGCATTTGTCTCACAAGTGGAGTCTGTTCCAGAGCTTGGGGAAAGAGACATATGGAAAACTTTTGGAAGCTGCAGACATGTCAGGGAAACTGGGTCCTCATCACATTCCTAATGTTTAGCTTGCCTCCCTTGAAATTTCAGACTTTCCTCTTGGTTGAGAGCAAGCCATCTCTTATGATTTGAGCTCAGATCTCATCTGCTCTCAGGAAAAAGCTCACTCATGAATTTTTCTGTATTTGTATATATTCTAGTCCATAGAACTTCACCTTCTTAAGGGATGCTCACTAAATTGCTATATGATCATTTTTCATAAAACTAGAATTAAGTGAGGAGTCAAGGGGACTAAGGGTGGCAAGTAGGAAAGCACTTTTGTCTTGGACCAGATCGACATTCCTAGATTAGCAACATTTATGGATTTCGGATAAATTGAATTCTAGTCTAATTCCCTTCTTAGACAAAGGTGAGGGGAAAAAACAAACACCCAAAGATAGTCCTTCCTCCCTTGGAAAGAAGTGAAGCAGATTTTGGAGATTCATATCCACCTACAAGTCATATTTAGACACTCCTTGTGGATGGGGTCTTACAGGCCACATATCCCTTAAATAAATATGACAATTGATACCAAATTTTAGAGAAAGTTGTGATTTTCCTAAGGCCAAAAAATTAAGTTCATGGGCACCATATTGCTTAAAGCTTGTTTTGAAAACTATCCTGTTCAAAGAATGGGTTCTTAAACCTCCCCTCCCTCCCTTCCTTCC
>JAJPUD010000114.1:716924-732600 GCA_023553655.1 Myrmecobius fasciatus
CTGTTCAAAGAATGGGTTCTTAAACCTCCCCTCCCTCCCTTCCTTCCGTCCCTCCTTTTCTTTCTTTCTTTCTTTCTTTCTTTCTTTCTTTCTTTCTTTCTTTCTTTCTTTCTTTCTTTCTTTCTTTCTTTCTTTCTTTCTTTCTTTCTTTCTTTCTTTCTTTCTTTCTTTCTTTTTTTTCTTTCCAATTGGGGTTTAATGACTTGCCTAGTAAGTGTTAAGTGTCTGAGGTCAAATTTGAACTCAGATCCTCCTGACTTCAGAGCTGGAGCTCTATCAATTACACCATCTAGCTACCCTTTAATTGTGTTTTTAATTTTAAAAAATCAAATGCATGTGATAACCAAGCAAATGAAGTATATTTTAATATAATTGTTAAAATACTTTTGAAAAAAGTTTACATATTCCAGGTTACAAGCCCTGCTTAAAGAGATAATACACAACTATTTTCTGTCGCTGTCAACTTTGTTCATTTCAAGTTAAATTTTTATCTTAAACAAGATATAGAAAGATTTTTAAAAAAGAGATACCAGGTTGTGATATGTTACAAAGAAGAAATAGAACAAAGATCACTAGGTCTTTCCACTTCTTCCATCTTAGCTCTTGTGATATGTTTAGAACAGAAGATATCATGTAAAAAGATAGAAAGCAGTTTTATCACCTGCTCCTTTTCCATGAAATTGCAGAAGTATAGAACTCTGAGCTTACTTGCCATAGTCTTGGGAGTAGGAGGAATGTGATAAGAGCAAAGAACATTCTATGACTATTGAATTTAAGAAATCGGAAGAAATGATAGAGGAGTTCAAAAAACAGATGTAATCTCAGTGTGGGCATGTTATCCACTAGTATCAGAGCTGGTCTAAGGAGAAGTAGTTCACAAACAATGGCCAAAAGAAATGTAGTTTTTCGTGCTGGAAAGAGGCTTACTAACCATACCATTCCCCACTGGATGGTAGACAAAAAAAAAAAAAAGCATATGGCCCCAAGGATAGGTCCTCATTAAAATCATAGCTAAGACCAATTAGGATATTGAAAGGCCAATAGGACTTTTCTGACAGAAAATACTTATTAACCACAACTTTAGCAGGAGATGGTGGACAGAGTGGACAGAGTATTCAGTGACTCTAAGAATGTCAGTATAACTGAATAACTGGAGTGCAGAAGTAATATCCAGCAGATAGCAGCAGAAATGAGATACCTAGACATAAGCAAGTCCAGCAAAGGGTAGTGCCATGACATCATCGGGAAACATCAACAACTTTGCTGCATTGCCTTTGTACCTGTCTATCCTGACTGCATATGGTCTCTTTTTGTGTATCTTCCAAGTCCTGGTCACATGCTTTCCATGTGTACATGCTCCCAACTCTAGATTTAAAGGGAATGGTTTGTTGTAACATTTATTATCTTATTATCTCATTAAATGCTTTTATTTGAAACTCAGTGGTTATAAAAGTGGAATTTCATAAGTAATGTTTTGGGAAAGCAAACTGACCCAAAAGGTATCTAGAATGTTAAGTAGCTTTCTAAGCATCTATGGGTAAGGAACAGCATGGGTGCTTAAAGAGATAGATATCTATAGAATAATTTTTAATGATCACAATTAATAGGAAAATAGAGAAACTGATATGGTCAAATTTGTTACTTAAGAATATTTCACATAATACAATTGATGCACAGTAATAACTACAAAAGAAATTTAGAAATTAGATCTTCTGTAGAAAAAAGAAGAAAGTCAACTTAAAACTTGCTCCCTAGGACTATGTCACAAACTATAGATAAAACTATTTCAGGTGTTTGTGGCACAGCTATGTAGGAAAGATACAGAGGAATGGTTAGATTATATATTTCAATCTTATCTGCTTTATCAATATTCATGTAGACGTGACCTACTAATTCTCCTACTATGTTATATCTATATTTTCTAACCATATGAAGGGTTTACAGCAGAATATAGATAAGAGTCAGATGGGATGGTATAGATGAGTTGGTATAGACAAGGTACAATTTATATTTTTGAAGGAGGTACCCACATAAATGGAATCAAATGTCCATCAAAGTGTCAAGGAATTTTCTATTCTTATAATTTCATTCTGAATAGATTTTATTTCTATATTAGATATTATCTACAGGCAAAAGTCCAGAGAGAAAATTGGTGTTTAAAGGCAAAATAGTTTCTCTGTTGTTTATACTATGTAGCAGCCTGTTAATAGTTGGGAAATTGTGATATACTTGGGAAAAAAATAGCTCCAAACCTAAAGACAGCCAAGGAGTCAACAGACCTGTATACTTTTAAAGAATCAATTCCTTTCTAAATTAGATTTTCAACAAATGGAGGGAATCTAGTGTTTTGTTGGCAAAGTATGTGTGTGATATTGCTCTGAGAAGATAGATATCCTAGGGTTGGCACTTAATATTCTTATCTGAACAGATTATCATGCCTGTTCTAAAACATCAACACTCTGTATGAGAGATTCTTAAATAATGAAAACATAATTGTAACACAGTGCTTACATTCATGGACTTTTAAAAACAGAAAAACCTCCAGTATGATTTAGTATTTTAAACTGATAAGAAAACTGAGGCCCCAGAAATTAAAAAAACAAAACAAAACAAAACAAAATGCAATATCACAAACTTAACCAGAAAGAAGCCCTAAGAAGGGGTCAAGAGATCTTTCCCAGGTTCCCCCTTTCCCCTGGAATTGGTGCCTTTCTCTGAGATTACACATATATGTGTGTGTGTATCTATGTGTCCATGTGAATATACAGACACATATGTATGTATTGTATGCATATGTGTAATCTTTTATTTACTATATATCTGTATACATGGATGTATGTGGACTGCATATGTATATGTATCTTATATGTACAAAGTATTTGCATGTCATTTCCCCCATATGAATGTGAGATCCTTGAAATCAGGAACCATGTTTTTGCTTTTATTTGAATACCAGTATTTTTTACAATGCTTAGCATTTAATAAGCACCTAATAAATAGTTGCATAATTGACTGACCCAAGATTTTTATTTGTCCTGTTCTCTTTCAAGTTTAGCAAAGTAGATTTAAGTAAGAAATTCATTTTTGATTCCTCCTAAATTGAGGAGAATATTGTAGAATAAAGATATCACTGAAAATTCCGTGAAAAGAAAAAGCATATATTATAAATTCTCCCTTAAGATGATAGTGACTCTCCAAACAACAGAGTTAAAATATTGCATGTTCTTCCCCAACTCCTTTCCATTTTTTAAGAAGGTGACATCTCATTTTAATCTTTTCTTCATAAGAAGCAGGCTACTAAACTAACTAACTAGAAGGAGCTATAACATAGGCAAACAACCAAGGCTTTGTTGAGTGCTCACATGCCTTGGTATTATAGATATGATTTGAAATTGTAATTTCATTTTACCATCAAGGTGAAAGGAGATGTTAACATGAAAGAATTATTCACTCAGTGGAGGAAAGCTAGAGAAAACTTGAACTTTACACATCTACTGTGCCTTCAGTATGGAAAGCTTGTCAGACACCCAGCCCCTTTAGCTTTCACACTAGAAGATCAATGGATATTTTTCTCACCTAATATATAATCTCTAAATTATATTAAGTTAAATTATATATGATACATATAATACATAATATGATAATATAATTATATTAAATATTAAGACTATGTTTTAATAAAAGGAACTTAAGTGTCTGTGATGTCAATAACCAATTGTATGGTCTAAGGCAGGTTGCCTTTTGTGGTTCGTGACTCCAAGGATGAGTTATCACTTCTGATTTAAGGGATTATGGAAGGCTTCATAAAAGAAGTAGCATTACAATTGGGTTATGAGAGAGAAGTAGCATAGAACTGGGCAAAGACCAGAGAAAGGGCATTCAAGTTGAAAAGAGGAATAAATACAAAGACAAGAAGCAGATAAATTGGATAGAAAGCAGCCCTCTCCTTTTCAGAACTTTCTTATTACTGTCAAGGTCACCACCATCCTCATAGTCAATTGAGTCCATAATCCCCTCAGGGTCATCATTGTCTTCTTCAAATTCATATCCCACATCCAATGCATTATCTGGTGTTGTGGCTACCTTCATAGCATCCCTCCATTTGTCCTCTTCCTTCAAACTACAGTTGCCCCCTGGTTTAAGTTCTAATCTCCTTATCCTCCAAGCTACTGAATTTGCCTAAACTATTGGACTGCCTCTCCCCCTCCCACCTATATTTTTCTTAGCTCTTAAATCACTGGTCTGACCATGTGATTAACTTTTACCCAATTAACTATCTCCCTATTACCTCTGTGATCAACTTGAAATTTGCAACCTGATTCATCCTTACCTTTCCAATCTTCTCACACTTTATTTCCATCCTCATAGTCTAGGATTCAAGGACATTGGCTTTCTTGAAGTTCCTCCAATAGGAAACTCCATCTCCCAACCACTCACCTTTTAATGAAAAGGTCACCATTTTTGGAATGCTCTGTGTTTGCTTCTGCACCATGGTTTCCCTAGTTTTCAACAGCCAGCTTAAATCCACCTTCTGCACCAGGGTCCCCTTTCCTCCACCTCTACTACTCTATTCTCTTTCTCCTGAGATTATCTCCCATTTCCACCATCCACATCTTGTAGTAATTATTTGTGTGCTGTCTCCCTCACTCAAATGTGAACTACTTGAAGTGAAAAAACATATTGGATTTTTTGCCATTCTTTGTATAATTAGCACTTTTCCCAAACTCATCCCACATAAACAATTTCTCTTCATGTAGCATCTCCTCATGTGAACATCTCAGGCACTGTCAACTCTTAATAAGTGCTTATTGCATGACTGAAAACATAAGATGAATTAAGGGAATGTCAGATAGTCCAGTTTGCCTGAAATGCCAAGGATACAAAAGACTAAGTCAAGGAGAATAAGATATAAAGGAAAGGTCAAATTGTAAGCATAAGGACCTGGGGAAGAGATGAAGTGCCAAACAGTGGACTGAGTCAGCCCTGAAACAAAGGGCAGCACTAACTCATTCCAAGTGCAGCTGAGATGTGGTGTACTAAGAAAGCCTTAAGTTGAACACCACAGTAAGAGAAATAAACAATCTTTTTTTATGGAAGCTTGAAGCACTTTCTGTTGTTTTCAGAGAATGTCAGTTCTTTGGAACTCTCTAGATATGAGGATTGCATGGTACCACTGGAAGGATTCCTTGGAAACTTTTTAAATGTTTTTTTCTGTGTATCTTTCCTGTAAACTGACTTTTATCAAGTCAGGTGAGGGATAAATATATATATATATATATATATATATATATATATATATACATAAACATAAATATATGCATATATATATATATATGCACATACTATATTTTTCTAACCCCTCATTTTCCAATAGCCGTGATGGCTTCCTTTATGTCTGGGGCCAATCATCTTATATTAAGCAAGCTTGTGATCCTACTTCATGTCCAGTTATCCTGAAACAATTATACCAAATACAGAATAATTCCATTAATTGATATGTAATGCACAAGCTGAAAATAGAACTATACCATCAAGGTTACAAGTTGGATGAAGCAAGGAATATCTCTATATAAGATAGACAGATTTTTCCTTAATTTGGGTAGGAGGAAATGATATAAGCTATCACAGTCAGTGGCCTAAGTGGTCATAAGATAGTCATTTGCTCATTTTGGACAAGTGATTGGTCCAGAGGTACAAAAATAAATTTTAGGGGACTTTCTGTTGGGAGCCAAGGACCCTGTACGGAATGACAGGTCTCCACAGGGGCCAGATTCCTACTTGTGCAAGGCACCGTGAGAAACCCCCACTTCACTTGACTAGCACTTGGTTAATAATTGTCTGCTTAGTTCCTGTCCTAGGAGTTCTTATTATAGCTGTATGTACATACCCATCCATCACAATGAAGCTGAGCACATAGCCCTTCATCCCCAAAAACCCCTTTGTACTTTCTGCCCAAATATGAAAGGAGGAGAAAGCTTCAAGATACAATCAAGGAATAAACCATCTAAAAGTAGGCTCTATTTAAGCTTAATATTACACTGATCCAATTTGTCATCACTGTACATCAATAACTATTGTACTAAAAGCTGAGGACACAATAAAAGGAAAAAAATAGGTCCTTATGGAGGGTAAGATCCCTAGTCATATATTCCTAGGGTTAACAAAATTCAAGTTCTTCTTTTCTTTTAGGGCAGGAGTTTGATACCAGCATCCTAATAGCACAAGCTCAATATGGGAATGAATAAGATACTCTCATACCACTGAAAAGTTAACAAAAGGGTTTTTATTTAGCTATAGAACAAAAAAAAACATATATAGAAGCACTTCCATGCAGTACTTGCAGAAATGTGTCAAGTCTGAGAGGCTCTAGATTATTTGTGGGTGCTACTTTTAAATGTTCTTTTTAAAGATTTATTACGACTAGAAAGCTTTATCATGAAAGGCAGGGGCTAATTGGGTCCCAAGAACAACTTTGCTGATCTTTGTGGAAAACTAATCCTTGATGTTTGGATGGAAGAGGTGTGAGTTTTGCCTAGAGAGGGGGAGGTATGGGGCTAATCTATATTGAGGCAGAAGGAGAGCTGAGAGATGGGGAGAAAACCCTGATAAATATTAATCCTATCATACTCTTCTAATCCAAGAGATGAAGATTCAATGGGTAATTATGTCAGGAACAACATCTGTGTTCCTTCATTTGTAGGATAGGCTGATTTTTCACTAATAGTTTTTTCCTGGGAAGTTGGTCCCAAGACTTGATTGATCCAGAGGTGTAAAGCTATCGACTAAAACTATTGGCATGACTTCTCAGTTGCCTAGATCATAAAATCTTGTGCTATTGGTTCAAAATGTTCATCTCATAGAAAGTTTCTGGAAATCCTTGCAATGCTATCATGTACTTTCTAATTTTGGGTGTTAGAATTACCAAAATTGATTAAAATTAAGACCTTAATAACTCCATTTTCATTCATTTATTCATTTAGAGACATAAGTCGTCCATTCTTTACTTCAAAGAATCTCTATCCTCAATGAATTTCCATTGTACTGGATGAATATATGTCCACAAATAAGAATATATATAATTATTTGAGGAGGAGAAAAAGAAGCTTGAAGAAGATTAAACTTTTAATACTGCTGTTAGGTAGTGTTCCATAAACCTTGAAGGAAGCTAATAAAGGAAATTATAAATAATTATGTACAAACATTTATCTGGAAACATAAAATGGAGCCAGCTAAGACATTTGTATTTTATCTTGTGGTAACAGGGAGCCACTGAAGATTCTTGAGCAGAGAAGTACATGGTATTTCACTTAGGAATATCAATTTGTATCTATGTGGAAGACAGGAGAGAAACAAGGTTGAGAGACCAATTAGGAAGCTATTATAACAATACAAGAAAGAAGTGATATTTGTTTGAACTAAGTGGGTTGTTTTTAGTAGAAAAAGGAGGCTGATGCAAGAAATGTTATCAAAATAGAACTGACAAAGACCTGGTACCCAATTGGTGGGAGGAGAGGAATTAAGGGTGAAGAGTCAAACATGACTCTCTGGGATTGGAAGAATGGCGGTCCCATTAGCAGAAACTGGAAAGTTAGAGCCTGATGGTTTTATAAAAGAAAATGAGTTATATTCTATACATGTTGAGTTTGAGATGGTACAGGATGCCCAGAGACGCAAATTTGAAATTTAGGAAAGATTAAGATAGGCTATATAGAACTGGAAATTATCTGTACTGGAATGGTACTTGAACCCATGAGAAGTGATGAAACCAAGAAAAGTATGTAGAGAGAAATGTGTTCATGATGGTGATGAGGGACACTCCCAGTTATGACAGAAAGAGAGAGAATAAGCATTTATTAAACACATAAATGCCCAGGACTGTGCTAAGTGTCTTATAAATATTATTTCATTTAATCCTCCCAATAACTCTGTGATGTAGGAGCTATTATCACCTTCATTTTCAGCTGAAGACACTGAGGGATAGAGAAGTGATTTTATTTGCCAAGAGTTATATAGTCAGTAAGTGACCAAGGCTGGATTTGAACTTGAGTCTTCCTGTCCATACAGTCTAAGTGATGAACTAGCCAAAAAGATTGAGGAGAGGTCAGATAGGTAGAAGAGCTAGAGAGGGATGTCATGAAAGCCATGGGAGGAGACAGCCTACATGGGAAAGGAGCATTCAACAACGTTAAAAAATCGCAGTGATCAAGAAAGATGCTAAGTCTGATGACTGAGAAAAGATTAGTGGATTTAACAATTAAGAGATCATTTATAACTTTGGAGAGAACTCTTTTGGTGCATCACTCTCATGACCACACATTTTTATTGTCTGTATGCCTTATCCCTTCTGTTGGACTGCAAATTCTTTGAAAACAAGGACAGTTTTTATATATTTTATATTGCATTTTGTATTGGTAAAATGCAATTTTAGCGTGTGACTTTGGGTGAATTCTTTACTTCCCTAAGCCTCAATTTCCATGTCTAGAAAATGGGGATAATGCTATTTTTACTCCCTCTTTCACAGGATTGTTATGAGAAAATTATTCCTCAAATTGGAAAATTTTAGATGACATTATCATTATTAAAGATATCCATTAAATATCTGTTAAATGGATGAATCATTTGCTTCAAATACAGTTTCACATTCATTCATTTCAGAAGATCCTCACAAAAATCTTGTAAAGTAAGTGGGCCAGAAATTATTATTCCCATTTTACATATAAAAAAAACTGAGCCAAGGAGAAAAAAAAATGACTTGCCAGTGATTCTGCTGGCTAGTGACAGGACAAGTTAAAACAAGCTCTTGATTTTTCTTCCTGTTCACTCTTCAGCGTATATAGAAAAACACACATCATCTTACTGATGGTATGTGGCTATGACTAAAAAGATGGATGTGTGGTCAGTACTCCTTCCCACATGACATGCATGTATAACCTGTCCTTTGGTTTGTGGCTTAGCAGCTAAATGCTGACCTTGGTACTGCTGATAATTCAGGCTCTTAGATGTGTTCTGCCTGTGACCCCCTCCCCCACTCCACTTTCCTCTCTGGATTCTGGTCCAGTCTGATTCCCAGAAACTCACAATCGTGCCATATCATTAGAGTCTGTGCTTCAGCCCATCTTTAAAAGCATTTCTCTTACTTGCTCCACTTGCAATTTTCTCACTTTATCTTTCCACAAAGCAGTTACCTACCTGGGTGTTGTTATTTTCCATGGAATTATGATGTGAACAGGAACTAAATGCAACCCAAAATTAGTGAAATGTCATAGGATCATGGATTTAGAACTTAAAGTAACCTTAGAAGTTACCTGTAATAATCAATCAACTTATAAGTAAATATATTATTTATAAATTTTAAAATATATAAATACTATTTAATTTTTATTATTAAATCTTAAATGTTAACTACCATTATGTATTTAAATTTATTAATAAATCTTTATTTAATCATTATTGTAAGTAAACACTATTTACAATAAACATGTTAATTCTTATATATATATACATATATATGCATATATACATATATATATATTGCATCTTTCAGTAGAACACAAAGTTTTTGAGGACACATATGACTTTTCAGTTTGTCTGCTAGGCTTCAGTGCCTAGCAGGTCTGGCACATAGTCAACGTGAAATGTTTACTGAGTTGAACTAAATATAATCAATCTTCCCTCTGTTTCACAGATGAGGAAACTGAGGTCGATGCAAGTTCAGTGATGGATTTTAAAATACAAAATGAGATATGTGTTTTTGGACTAATCATTGTGAGAATTTGTATAGTTTGACTATGTGTGTTTGTTATAAAGGTTTTCATTTTCTCTTTTTTATCATTCAATTAGAGGAGAGTGAAAAAGAAAAAAAGATAAGTTCTTGTTAACTGGAAATATATGTATATATGGAGACAGACAGACAGAGAGAGGGGGAGAGAGAAAGAGAAAGGGAGGAGGAGGGAGAGAGAGAGAGAAGAAAGTTAACTTTTTTTTTTCAAGAAAAATTAAGTGACTTGGCTAAGTTAACAGTAAGAAAATTGGGATTTGAATCCAGATTGGCTAGTTCCAAATTTTGCATTCCCTTTCCACTGTGCCATATTTTTGCTTAAAACTTGAATTACAGAATATTTTCATTTTGCTTTTTTGCTTCAATGTTTCAAAATATATGTAAGCTTTTTTTTAATTGTGAAAGAAAAAAATAGCAATCTGCATTAATATCCATTTGCAAATTAATTATTTAAGTTTTATATTGGATTACAAACATCCCTTTAGGGAAAATGAGTTAAGAACAGAGAATAAAATTTTTTATTCATTAACTAAGTCACTAAGTTAAACTGATTCTTCTTTTATGTCTTTGATAAATTCCTTTCTTTTCATTACTATTGCTATTACCCTAGTGCAGACTCCTACTATTAAGGATCTAGATTATAATAGCCTTCTTGTCACCAGTGCAGACCCTATTTAATCTATTCTGCACATTGCCATATAAACCTGCTTATGACACCGTGATCATGTTATTCTGCTGATTAAAAATACTCCATTACATCCATCTCCATTAGGATCATATCCCAACTCCTTAAACTGGTATTCAAAACTATTCCTAACTAGGTCTGACCTTATCTCCCTCCTGGTATTAACTCACAAGAGACTTTTGTTATTTTCCCATCACTAGAAAAACAATAGCAACCAAAGCTCAGAACTGAAGGATCAGGCTACATCATAAGCTTTACAATATTTCAAACTCAAACTCACTTTAGGTTTTTCTCCTTCTGTGTCTTTGCTCACATTCTTCACTATCTCTTGGAATATGCTCTCTGCTCCATTCCATCTCTCCAGTTATCTATAATTCACATTTAATCTCATCTCCTCTGGAAGAATGCTCTCTAACCATAATAATATGAAGTTATTTTTACCTCCTCTGAATTCCCACAATATTTACTATCTGTACTATTCATCTGACAAATTACTTCCCTGTGGCCTTGCAACAGCTCTTCTACTATTATCTAGAATTTTAATTTCAATTTAGTCTTATGTGTTCATGTTCAGATAGTCTGAGGACTACACTTATACCCAAAGAATGTTAAAAGATCTTTAGACAATCCCATAGCATAAGGAATAAATCTCTAAGGGACATTTATGGAAGGACATAAACAATTGCATAGGAGGTATTGGATGAGTAGTCCTCTATACTATTGAAGAGAAAAAACACATAATGAACCTCAGAATTTCAAAATTGCAAGGTACCCCAGCAGTTATATAGACCAACCCAAACCCCCAAAATGAATCCCCTTTACAACCCACCTGATAAATTGACACCAGATCTTTTCCTTAAAGATTTCCCATTGTTTATTTAGGGAGTTCAATCCTGTTCTTGGATAGCTTTAATTTGCTAGGATCTTTTTCTTGATATCAAAACTAAATTTGCCATTTTAAAAATTTCCATTCATTGTTCCTATTTCTGGGACCAAGCAGAACAACTCTAATTCAGCTTACAAATGAAAGGTTTTTGTGTATTTGAATAAAATATCATGCTTCCTCTCCCTAGTCTCCTCCTAGTTAAATATTTCCAGTTCAGTTAAATGGTATTCATTCTAAGATTTTCATCACTCCACTAGATATTCTCTCAGAACTATGCAATTTATGAATATCTTTCCATAAACTATTGTTCTTAGAACTAAACATAATACTCAAGGTGTAGTCTGATGAGGTCTGAGTACAACTGAATTATTGATTTTTATAGCTATCCGTTCTTTTGTAGCATTAGCTTTTATGGCTGCCAAATCACACTGCTTAGTTTTTTTGTTTTTTTTTTTATCAAACACTTAAAACTCCAATATCTTTTTATCAGACTACTGTGTAACCTTGCTTATCTCATCTTATATTTGGGACAGTGATTATTTAAACTCAAGGATAATGCTTAGCATTAACCCATATTAAATTTCATCTTATTAGATTTTTTCTAATCTTTGTGGATTCTGTATAATTCTGTATAATTTTTGGATAGTGTGAAAAACTTTTTATATCCTATTTCTCCCTGCTATTTTTCTTCTGTAATTTTTTTCGGTAAAATTATAGGAATTAATTTTAATATTTTTCTTATTGTGATTTTGATATTTTTCAACAAATATAATTTTTTTCCATATACAAAAGATGGAAAGAGGATCAAATATGAAATTATGTATCTTTTTAAAGTTTATTTTTAAATGTGTATCAAATATAATACTGTAGTACTAAAATTTCCTTTTTAAACTCTTTCTAAATTTCCTTGTTTTTAATGAAATTATTTTTATTTTTTCAACTAACAAACTTTTTATTAATATGTCACTGCTTCTACCTCTATTTACCATTTTTTTTAAAACCTGAAAAATAAATCCCAAAATACATACCTGAATGCATAATTTAGCAAAACAAATATGCACATTAATCATGCCTAAACATGAATATCTGTTCTTGCACTTTAAATTCATTACTTATCAGGAGGTAAGTGAAATGTTTTTGGATTCATGTTTTGTCATTATTATTGACCAAAATTCTAGTCCTTCCAAGCTATTTTTCTCTATGATATTTTCATTGTATAGATTGTTTTCTAGTTGTGCTTACTTAGCTCAGCATCAATTCATAGAAGCTTTTCCATTATTATTATCCATTAATAATTATCTAAATAACCAATAGTTTTAAGGTAATTAATATAACAATTAATAAATTATTCATTTCATCATTTCTTCTGGCAAAATAACATTTCATTGCTCTCATTTGCCATAATTCATTTAGTCCATCTCTAATAAGAGGAGACCGTATTCATTTCTCATTTTTGGCTATGGTGAAAAGACCTATTATAAAGATGTTTGAAAATATAGAGACTCTATTACATAGATTTCTTTGAGGGTATAGGCTTAGTAGTAGTATACCTAGTTTAAAGGATATATCTAGGTAATCTTACAGGCATAGCTCCCAATTCATTTCTAAATTACTGGACTAATTCACAGTTTCATCAACACTGTATTAATGTACCTGTTTTCCCAAAGCCCCTGTAACATTTATCTTGGTTTTCTTTTGTCATCCTTGAGAATCAGATACATATGAAGTAAAAGTTGCTTTAATCTGCAATTTCTCAATTATTAGTGAGAGTATTTTTTTCATATAATTGTTAATAACTTAGATTTCTTCCTTTGAAAACCATACTTGATGCTTTATCAATTAGGGTATGGTTTTTGCTTTTATAAATTCAAATCAATTCTTTCTGTCTTGAAAATGAGATTTTCATTTAAAAAAAAAGAATTTTGGTAAAGATTTTTCTCTAGTTGTCTGTTTTTCTTTCATTCTATTATATCTGTGCTAAAGTTTCTCTTTTGTATATTTTTTTACCCCTTAGCTTCTTATTCTTGCCCTATTGCTGTTGCTGGAATCTATATCACTGTATTAAATAGTGGTGATAATGAACACACACTTAGCTTAATAATTGATCTTATTGGAAAAGTTTTTAATGTTTCTCAATAATATATAACATTTTTCCTATATTTAGATAAATATTATTTACTATTCTTGGCTTCTAGGATTTTAAATAGAATATACTGAATTTTTCAAAAGTTTTTTTCAAAATCTATTGATATAATTATATGATTTTTTTGTTCTTTGTATTATAAATACAGTTTATAAAATTTATAACTTTTTTATGTTGAACCAAATTCTCATTCCCGTTTAAAAAAAAACCAACCTGGTTGTAGCATATAATTTTTCTAAGATATTGTAGCATTCTTATTAATATTTTGTTTAAAATACTTTGCATCTATGTTTAATTAGGGATATTGATCAGTAGTTTTAATTCTTTAAACAAAAATAGTTTCTAATGATCTTCCTACTTTTTTCTCTAATTCTTGTATATTTTCTTAAAATTTTTGTAAGAACAATTTGGTTTCCTTTTTAAAAAAATACCTATTTATTTCATTCATTTTTATTAGTTTATCAATGCAATGATCTTTTTGCTTTTAATTTCATTAATCTGTTTATTTTTAATAATTTCTACTTTGTTATTTAGTTAGTGATTTTTACTTGTTTTTGCTCAATATTTTAAGAGTATTTTATTTTTTCCAATTACATGTCAAGATAATGTTTAGTATTTACTTCCACAAAATTTTGAGTTCCATGTTTTTCTTCCTCCTTTCCTCCCCTCTGTTCTTCTAAAAATTGTCTGCAAATTGATATAGGTTATACATATGCTATCATGTAAAATATTTCCATATTAGTCACAGTTGTAAAAGAATAAACAGGTCAAAGGAGGAAAAACTATGAAAAAAGTACAGTAAATGAAAAAATATGTCCATCAGTTCTTTATCTAGGAATGGATAATATTTTCCTTTGTGATTCCTTTATACTTGTCTTGTATCATTTTGTTCCTGAGAAGAACTAAGGCATTCATAGTGAATCTTCACACAATGTTGCTGAGTTTTCCTGATTTTGCTTATTTTATTTTGCATCCATTTGTCCAAGTCTTTCTAGATTTTTCTGAAATCTGCCTGTTTATCATTTGTTATTGTACAATAGTTTTCCATTACATTCTTATATGACATATAGCACAGCCATTCCCTGGTTGATGGGCATCCCCTCAATTTCCAATATTCTTCCACCACAAAAAAGGGCTCTTGTAATTATTTTTGCATATGTACGTTCTTTTCCCTTTTTAATGATCACTTTGGGATACAGATCTAATAGTGGTATTGCTGGATGAAAGGATAAGCATGGTTAAGTTACCCTTTGGGCAAAATTTCAAACTGCTCTTCAGGAAAAAAAATGGATGAAGCTGTTCATAAATCCACCAACAATGCATTAGTGTCTCAATTTTCACACATCTCCAACATTTATAATTTTCCTTTTTTTGTCATATTAGTCAATCTGATAGGTATGAAGTGGTACTTCAGAGTTGTTTTAATTTGCATTTCTCTAATCAAAAGTGATTTAGATCACTTCTTCATATGCCTATCATTAATTTTGAAAAATATTTGTTTATATCCTTTGACAATCATTTATCCATTAAGGAATGCCATGTATTCTTATAGAAGACATGCATTACAATATCCATTTTACAATTTACATTATACAATATACATTATACAATTTTCAATATACATTTAAGAAGTGAGACTTTTATCAGAGCACTTAAATATTGTAAAGATTATTTCCCAGCTTCTTGCTTTTCTTCTAATCTTGGTTGTGTTGATTTTATTTGTGCAAAAGCTTTTAAATATAATATAATCAAAATTACCGATTTTCTATTTTATAATATTCTCTATTTCTTGTTTCGTCATGAATCTATAACTCACAACTTCTTGAAGAATTTGGATGCTATATCACTCAGTGCATATATGTTTAGTATTGATATTATTTCATTGTCTATAGTATCTTTTAGCAAGATGTCGTTTTCTTCCTTGTCTCTTTTAATTAGGTCTGGTTTTGGTTTTGCTTTCTCTGAGTAAAGTATTACTATCACTGCTTTTCTTCTTCCTTCCCTCCTTCCTTCACTTCCTTCCTTCCTTCCTTCCTTCCTTCCTTCCTTTTTTCTTCTTCCTTCCTCTTTCTTCCTTCCTCTTTCTTTCTTTCTTCCTTCCTCTTTCTTCCTTCCTCTTTCTTTCTTTCTTCCTTCCTCTTTCTTTCTTTCTTTCTTTCTTTCTTTCTTTCTTTCTTTCTTTCT
>JAJPUD010000114.1:732610-743618 GCA_023553655.1 Myrmecobius fasciatus
CTTTCTTTCTTTCTTTCTTTCTTTCTTTCTTTCTTTCTTTCTTTCTTCCTAATTTTGCTCCAGCCCCTTACTTTTACCCTGCGTGTATCTCTCTGCTTCAGGTGTGTTTCCTGTAAACAACACACTGTAGGATTCTAGTTTTTGATCTACTCTACTCTCTACTTCTGTTTTATGGGAGAGTTTCTCACATTCACATTCATAGTTATAATTGTTATGATTACTATGATTACTCCATCCTATTTTGCCTCCTGTTTGTCCCCTCTCTCCTTTCACCTTTTCCCTCCTCACCAATATTTTACTTCTGTCTACCACCTCTCCAGATCTGCATTCCCTTCCATCAGTTCTCCTTTACTTAATCTCCTCCCTTTCTACTTTCCTGTTGAGTAAAACAGATGTCTATACTTAGCTGATTCTCTCTTTCAGCCAATACTGATGACAATAAGTTTCAAGTGATGCTCATTGCCCACCTCCACCTTGCCCTCTACTGTAATAAGTTTTTGTGCCTCTTCATGTGAAAGAATTTTCCCATCATACTTCTCCCTTCCTTCTCCAACCACTATACTCTTCTTTTCATCATGTAGTTATTTTTATGTCATTCTCTCATTCACTTTATACCTATACCCTGCATCTATGTATATTACTTCTAGCTGAACTATTAGTGGTATAATTATTAAGAGTTACAAGAATCATCTTCCCAAGTAGGAATGTAAACAGTTCAGCTTCATTGAATCTCTTATGTTTTTTTTCCCTTTTATACCTTTTTAGACTTCTCTTGAATCTCAAGATTGGAGATTAATTTTTTTTGTTCAATTCTGGTCTCCTTATGAAAGCTTAGAATCCTTATATTCATTGAATGACTATTTTCCCTTTGAAGTATTATGCTTTTTTTCACCAGACAAGTGATTCTTGGTTGTAGTAATAGCTCTCTTGCCTTCTAAAATACCATGTTCCATATCTCCTGGTCCTTTAACATTACAGCTACTAAGTCCTGTATAATCCTGATTGTGACTCCCTGATATTTGATTTATTTCTTTTTGGCCACTTGCAGTATTTTTTCCTTGACCTAATAGTTAATGAAATTTGGAAATAATGTTCCTTAGAGTTTTTATTTTGGGATCTCTTTCGTGAGGTGATCAGTGGACTCTTTCAATGTCTATTTTGCCTTAGTTCTAGGATATCAGGGTAGCTTTCCTCGATCATTTCTTGAAAGATTCTGTGCTAGATTGTGTTCCCCTTTGCACCAGTGACATAGATTTTTCTTAGGGATCTTCCAAATTTCTTGAGCTACCAAAAGTTATCAAACTATGCATACCATTTGGCCCAGCAGTATTTCTATGGGGTTTATATCCCAAAGAAATCATAAAGGAAGGAAAGGGCCCCACATGTGCAAGAATGTTTGTGGCAGCCCTTTTTGTAGTGGCTAGAAACTGGAAACTGAATGGATGCCCATCAATTGGAGAATGGCTGAATAAATTATGGTATATGAATGTTATGGAATATTATTGTTCTATGAGAAATGACCAGCAGGATGATTTCAGAAAGGCCTGGAGAGACTTGAATGAACTGATGCTGAGTGAAATGAGCAGAACCAGGAGATCATTATACACAGCAACAACAAAACTATATGATGATCAATTCTGATGGACATGGCTCTCTTTAATAATGAAATGTTTCAAACCACTTCCAATTGTTCAGTGAAGAAAGCCATATACACCCAGAGAAAAGGATGTGAAATGTGGACCACAACATAACATTTTCATGCTCTCTATCGATGTTTGCTTGCATTGTGTTTCCTTTCTCTGATTTTTCTTTCTTGTAGATACGATTTTTCTTGCACAAAAATGATGTGTGGAAATATGTATACATATATCCGATTTGTCAAGTATTTTAACATAATTAACATGTAGTGGATATCCTGCCATCTAGGGGAGGGGTAGGGAGTAGGGAGGAAAAATTTGTAACAGAAAACTTTGTAAGGGTTACTGTTGAAGAATTACCCATACATATGTTTTGCAAATAAAAAGTTTAAAAAAAAATAAAAATTTTGCAAATATTCAAAAAAACCCCACAAATTTCTTGAGCTATTTCTGTTGTTCCAGGATTTGTTTGAGAGCATTATTTTATGTTTGTTTGGAGGTAAATATAGGAGAATTACAATGATTTACATCTTACTCCACCATCCTGGTTTCCAGAAATCCTCAGATCTGTTCAAGTATTTTTTTAAATTGCATGTTCAATTCATTGATTCATTCTTTCTCTATTTTGTTGTTTGAAGTGTTAAGGATACATATTTTCCCTTCAAAATTGATTCAACTGTATCTAAAAGTTTTAATTATTATCATTTTCTCTGATGAAAATTTCTATTGTTTCTAAAGTTTTGTTTGACCCAAAAGTTCCTTAAAATTGTATTATTTAGTTTCCAGTTAATTTTTTAAATTCTTTTCCTTAGGAAATATTTATTGAATATATAATTTATTGCATCTTAATCAATACATGATGTGTTTATTTTTTTTTCTACATTTTTGGTAACATTTTCCATCTCAATACATGGTGAATTATTTTAATAGGGTCATCGATAGCTGAGAATTATATAAGATCCTTTCTAATCCCATTCACTAATGGCCAGAGATATATCAATTCTTATTTATGAAAATTCCATTCCATACCTTAATTTCTTTATCATAAACTTAAGGTTAGGTTTGTCTAATTCTGAAAGGGTCTGAAATATTTTTTTTGACTATTATAGTTTTATTCTTTATTTCTCCCTCCAATTTGATAAAGTATTTAGATACTGTGTTATTAAATACATATTTTAAGTCATGATATTGACTCCTGAACTGTGGTGACTGAAAGCATAATTTCCTTGCATATTTCTTTTAATCTTATCTATACTTAATGTAACCTCATCTGAAATCATGATACCTATTGAATACAAATTAAAACAATAGAATTTGCTACAGTCCTTTATTTTAACTCTATATGAATCTTTATGCTTGAAATGTTTTTTGTAAGCAATTTAATGTTAGACACTGTTTTCCAATTCATCCTGTTACACTTTTCTGTTTTATAAGTGAGTTTACAACACACACATTTACTGTTATGATTATTATGTGTTTCTATCCATCATCTCCTCTTATACTCATTTTTCTCTGCTGCCACTTCTATTTTTACAAATAAGGAATTAGTAGAAGAAGAGTTTGCTTAATATTTGTGATCAAACCAATCTATTTCTTCTTTTCTATACCATCCTGACCCAGGTTTTTACTTTTTCTTCCTTTCTTTTTAAATCTCCCTTCATACTTTTTGTCCAACATTCCTGTTTATTTTTCTTATATGGTTTTCCCTTACCTTTCATGTCCATCCCTCTCTACCTCTCCCTTATTAACATCTCCTTCTGTTTCCCCTTTGAGTTGACTATATTTATATATCAAAATCTTTCTTTTTAAGGCATAATTGTAATAAATCTTACTTTATTTAATTCAGATTCCCCCAACACATTCTTTAATGACTGTATACTCTTCATCAAATGCACTTCTCTTTTGCAATAGTGATTTCCCTTCTCTTTTTTCCTTCTCTCTTCTCCCATATATTACTTTGTCCCTTCTATTTTTTCTTCTCTTAAGACATCTTTCATTGAAAAAAGGCATCATAGACCTTCTATAATTTTTACCCTGAGAGATACTTAAAAGGTTCTGAGAAGATATTTGTTTTTTCAATATATAAATGATTTAACACCATATATTCTTTCAACTGAAGAAATATGTACTTTTCTATATTTATTTTGGTTCCTGCATCATGCTTTCTAAATGATTATGGTAGAAAGATGATAGTTTTGATGCACCCCAAAGATAGGAGTGCAAGGACTTTACCAGCCCTCTTGACACTAGATTCCAAATGATTCTGGAAGAGAGAGAGGCTGATGACTTTACACAGCTCTGCCCTGCTTAAATCCAATTTACTCACAAGTCAAGTCATCATCCTCCTAATGTCATTGGTCCACTTTTGAGAATGAAGGACAAACAACAAATACTCTATGAGGAATATCTATGTTGTTCACAAGCATTACCTTCTAGAAGAATGGAATTGGAGAGATTTTTGTTCGCTGAATCGATACATTTCATAAATCTGTTCAACTTGTTCTTTGGTTTCAAAAGACCAGGAGAAAGAAAGAAAATTTCCTTCCTCACAGCCCAAATAGAAAATATCAAACATTATGAAGGTTATATATAAGAGTAGAAAGAATATTGGACATGGAGACATAATATGAGCTCCAAGTCTGAGAAAGATATTTATCAGAATAAATCTTTCACATGTTGCCCCTTCACACAGACACACATGTAGACATACAGTACCTCTTCTTTGTCCCTTTTGAACCCTTCCCATCTTTCAAAAATCCAGAGAAGAAAGCTGGACCTGGGATGAGGAGAGGCTGAACTTTGGGATTCTGCTTCATACCAGCTTTTCATGTATTTAGGACTTATCTCTCTAGTTATTCTGGAAGTTCCTTGAGGGCAGGGATCATAGCTATTTATATCTTTGCTTCCCTGACAACACTGCTCATTACTTATGATGTTGAATAAAAATCCAATTGATTCTTAATGTTAAAAATAAATATAAAGTTATAATTGTAGCTGGCATTTATGTAGTGCTTTAAGCATTTCAAATCATTTTTATGTCTTTTTAAATGTTAAAGCACTATATAAATGTCAATTATCTTAATTATACTTATTAATATATAGGGAAAATAGGGCAAAAAATATCCAAAAAGATTTCCTAATACCTACTTCACCCAAGGTAGGTAGAATGCTGCAATGGAAAAAAGGTTGGATTGGGAATCACAAGTCCTGGGTAGTTCTACCACTTACTTCCTGTGTGATCAAAACAAGTCATTTATCTACTCAGTGTAAAATTAGAGGATTATACTGGATAACCTCAAAGGTCTCATTTAGCTCTAAATCTGTGCTTTTTTTTCTTTTATTGTGAATTCATTCTCTATATTTTTTCATTTCACAAGAATAATGAATTGTAATTTTTTTAAGAGTAGAGCATAGTCTGCAGGTTTGTTTGTTTGTTTGTTTTAATGTGATATAAAGGGGAATAGCAGTTATGTGGCACACTGGATAGATTGCTCTTCCTGAGTTCAAATCCAGCCTCATATGCATACTAGCTATGTGATGCTGGAGAAGTCACTTAACCCTGTTTGCCTCAGTTTCTTCAACTGTAAAATGATGTGGAGAAGGACATGGCAAACAATTTCACTATCTTTACCAAGAAAATCCTAAATGGATTCAGATAGAACTGAAAACTACTGAACAGTAATAAAAAAGAAACCTTTCCAAATAGTCAAAAAACAATGCCTTTTTTATAATACTAATTACTTCTTCCACATTTGAAAACTGGCATTGAGGAATACTACAAATCCTGAAAAGTAAAACTATAGCTGACTGAGAAAGAAAGCCATCCTGATAAATATTGTAGACAATCTAAAAGTACTTCATATTATTTGCTTACAAAGATAAAGAAATAAACCATCCAAGAAGATTTGCTTGGCAACAGGAATCTGGATTTCAAGATTTCCATTGCACATCTGCATGCTCATCTCCTAATACCCCCAATTAGTCAAGAAAATAGCTACTTTTCATGGTTACTAGGTTACCTGTTGATTGGACAGAGGGAGGAAAATAATATAGGAGAAAAAAATAGAAATGTCTTATTAAGTGTCATTTTCTATAGGAGGATGAAGGGGGGAAAGTTCTCAAACTTTGCTTTTCCACTGGCACATCTTTCTTATTCAATTAGCTTTCTCAAATTTGGAGTCAAGGGACTGGTATTCAGATTTCATCATGGTTCTTTCCTATAGTAAGTACTCATGCATATATACACATATGCATCTGGTATACGTATAATGCATATAAATAGATTGGTAGATATAAATATATGCATGTATATATTTATGTTGTGG
Organism: Myrmecobius fasciatus; assembly: GCA_023553655.1. Taxonomy (NCBI): domain Eukaryota; kingdom Metazoa; phylum Chordata; class Mammalia; order Dasyuromorphia; family Myrmecobiidae; genus Myrmecobius; species Myrmecobius fasciatus. Next base: position 738,573 of record JAJPUD010000114.1, read on the forward strand.
TTCATTCATTTTTCAATTTTGTCCAACTCTTTGTGACTCCATTTGGCATTTTCTAGGCAAAGATACAGAAATGGTTTGCCATTTCCTTCTCCAGCTCAAATTACAGATAAAGAAGCTGAGACAGACAGAAGGTAAATGATTTGCTTTGATCATACATGGAGGAAGTCTCAAGCTAGATTTGAACTTGGTTCTTCCTGACTTCAGGTCCCAATACTCTTATCTGCTTCATCACTTTCTGCCTGTGTTGCCTTCACCTTATCAATTTATTTTTTAGAATTTCAATTTCATCATCTGAAAAATGAAGAAACAGAATGAAACAGTTTCTTCCAATGCTAATCTAGGCTTTTAAGGAGACTATATTATATGACCCCCATTAAAGTTCATGGAGGACAACCATGAGCAGTTCTCTGGAAAGAAAATGGTCAGACCTATATGGATGGAACTAGGATGTGACATGTGCAGAACCACAGCACCAGACATAGAAAAAAACAGAACTAGAGTTGGATAAAGTGTCTCCAAATGGGTAGCTAGGTGGTATAGTGGATAGAGCATTGGGCTTGGAATCAGAAAGACTCAACTTCCTACACTCAAATATGAGTTAGACACTAGTTGTATGATCCTGGGCAAATCATTTAATCCTATTTGCCTCAGTTTCCTTATCTGTAAAATGAGTTGGAGAAGGAAATAGTGAACCACTCCAGTATTTCTGCCAAGAAGAATCCAAATGGGGTCACAAAGAGTAGATCAAGACTCAACAACCATTACAAAGTGTCTCCTAGTAGAGAAAGAAATCCCTTTCCCTTCTCTTTGTTCAGAGATCTGTTTCATAGACAGTTTCCAATTTATAATCTCCTTCAATGCCAAGTGTCAGAGGTGTGTTGAGCCAACAAGTACCAGCTTGTGGGAAATGATTGTTAAATTTATAGTATAAACATTCACATCTTAGAAATTGGCAAATGCTATAAAATCAGGGCTTAATTTATTGTTTTGTTGATTTAAGAGAATGATGGAGAAAAGGTTCATAATGTAGATTATGAAAATTCTGCCTCCACCTTTTCTCCACTATAGTTTAAACCATAATTTTATCAAGATGATGAGGATGGGGAGAGTTTAACTATTTAAAGGTCCAAGAGGTATAAACATTTTGTCTACCCAAATAATCTAGTTGGTCCCTTCCTGACTATATCAAAGAGATATTTTAAACTTATAAAGGGGCCAGGCATTGTCTTTTGACAATCAGTTTAATACATCTACCTCTTGCGATTACGTTTTAGTCCTTCAGTAAACATATTAACCAAGGTTGGGGAGGAAATTTCCTCTTTTACAGGTAGGAATAGATTAATCAAGTAGTAAATTATGCTGGCTTAGTAGAATTTTTTTTTGATTTTTCAGTAATTTTTCAGTCTTGTCTGAGCCTTTATGACCCTATTTTCAGTTTTCTTGGCAGAGAAATGGTGCCCATTTCCTTTTCCAGCTCATTTTACAGATGAGAAAACTGAAGCAAACAAAATTAAATGACTTGTTCAGGCTCACACAGCTAGTAAATATCTAAGGACAGTTTGAACTCAGGAAGAGTATTCCTGATTCCAAGCCCTGCATTCCATTCACTACACCACCTACCATATGTTGGAGAATGGGCTGGAATAAAAAATGATTTGTGCTAATATAGCACAGCAGAGAATGCAAGGGGTGGGGAGGGAAGAAGTGTTTGATTCTCACTACAATCCTATTAGAAAGTTATAGTTATATTTCCTCTTTTATATCTGAGGAAACTAAGGACGAAAAGCATTTACTTGATTTATCCAGAGTCACAGAACTAGTAAGTATCTGAGACAATGGTTGGAATTGGGTTGCCTAACTCAAAATCAAGCCACCTGGCTACCTTATTCATTTGAGTCTCAGAATTCTCAATAAAATGAAAGAGTAAATCCTTAGTTTCCCAAGAACTCAGGGGAGAAGAAGAATTTCTTCTCCTAGGTTACCTGTACCCTCTTCCCAAATTATTACATAAACATTTTTTAAGAGGCTTTTTCCTCTGAGATTATGTCCTTCAGGGCATAGACTGGTTTTTAATTTGGTTTTGGTTTGTTTTTTGTCATGGTTGCTCCAGTCCCAGATAGTCAACTCTTAAATACATATTGAATTAAATTGAAAGCAAGCTCAGTTTAATCCTTAAGGATAGGTGGGTGGGGAACCAAGAAAAGATAGTTAAAATCAAATCTTGTCAATCAGTCAATCAGGGTAAGTACATTTTAGTTAATCTGAAGAGTGGGGAAATATTTTTTAAAAACTAGAAGGGGTGTCCCAGAACTGAGCAATGAAGAAAGATAAGGATTCTTGGGGAGTGGAGGAGAGAGTACATTCCAAACCTAGGGATTTATACAACACACTGAGCCAGAAAAGGAAATGTCAATTTAGGGGACTATCTGTAGTAATCAGTCAGTCTTGGGTGGAATATTTATGACTGTTTAGTTGTTCAGTCATGTCCAACTCTTCATGACCCTGTGGACTATATTGTCTGTGGGTTTTTCTGGGCAAGAACACTGAAGTGGTTTTCCATTTCCTTCTCTAGTGGATTAAGACAAACATACTAAGTGACTTGCACAGTATCACACAGCTAGTAAGGTTTTTTTTGTTTGTTTTGTTTTTTGCTGAGGCAATTGGGGTTAGGTGACTTGCCCAGGGTCACACAGCTAGGAAGTATTAAGTGTCTGAGTTCAGATTTGAACTCAGGCCTTCCTGACTTCAGGGCTGGTGCTCTAACCAGTGTACCACCTAGCTGCCCCCAGCTAGTAAGTTTTTGAGGCTAGATTTGAACTCAGTTTTTCCTAAATAAGGTATAAGGGGAGATGTAAAAACTGAAAAGATAATCTTGAACTATTTTGTCAAAAGATTAAGAAATTTGTACTTCCTCCTAGAACCATTAGAGAACCATAGATGTTTTTTGAGAGGAAGGGGAAGATGATCAGTTCTGTGCCTTAGAAAGATTATTTTGGCAGCTGAGTGAAAGATAGTTTGAAGAGGAGAATATGAGATAATTCTGAGATTATGACAATAGTATAAATGAGAGTTGATGAGAGTCTAAGCTAGTGAGGCAGGTTATATGAGTAGAGGGGAATGTTAACAAAAATAAGACATAGCAAAAGTTCCTCTTCCAGGGAAAAGACACAAGTTCTAAATCTAGAGAAGACAATGATTAGAAATGGAAGGAGAGAAAGGAAAGGGAGTGTTAGGAACCCCAAATCTCAACTCCAGTCATCTTAGTATTTACTTTTATATTTCTATCAGAAAGCACTTTCATGTCTTTCTCTCACTAGGATGGATTTTGGATTGCACTGATTTAGTAGTAATTACAACCTGAAACCCCTTTCTTCCTCCTTTTCATCAAAGTGATTCTGGACCTTATTTTTATGTAACTCACTCACACACTCCCTGCCCAACCATATGAAGCTTGTCCTTTGGCTCTGCTCCTGTTTTATAGGTGATGGTAACCTTGATGTGGCTGTTATCCTTAGGTGTCTGCAATTTTTCAGATCTTATTAGATCCCCTTCCTACCTTCCTTCCTTTTCCAGTTAAACCACTTGGATACACTCCTTCCTGAATGAAGCAATCTAAAAGCAGCAAAATCTTCATCTTAGTTGATGAAGGTAGGGTTTTATTATTTCAGGTACCAGGTAGAGAAAGAATTTTTTGGGAATCAAAGTTTTCCCGATGCCCTTAAGATGACACTATATGGGTGTTCACTTATTCTATTTAAGGATAAGACTAACTTCATACTTTTTATCATTGTTGTCTCTAGTTAAGAAAACTAGCTAAATAATACTCTTACGTGGAATATTAGGGTTTTGAGGTGTTTTGCATATAATTTCATCATTTCATGTGGGTAGCTACATACTTATACTGTATAATGGATAGAATATTATACCATATACAATCAGGAAAACATCTTTCTGAATTGAATTCTGGTCTCAGATACTTACTAGCTATGTGATCCTGGGAAAGGCACTTAACTCTGTTTTCCTTGGTTTCCTCATCTGAAAATGAACTGAAGAAAGTAATGGCAGAACACTCCAGTATCTTTACCAAGAAAAGTGCATATTGGATCACGAAAAGGATGGAAAAAACTAAACAATATCATTTGGTGTCTCAAGATATTTTTGTTAATGATTATTTGATTATTAACATTAAGCAAGATGGTAAACGTTGGTGAGAGAAGAGATATAGGAATGGCAAAGATATTTGCCACTATTAGATTAGAAGTCCTGGAAGGATCTAACGAGAGGGGAGATTTCCCATGAAGAGGAAGGTTCTCTAGATGTTCCTGTTTGTGAATGGCATTGTTGGGATTCTACCTACCTACATATTTGTGTGTGTGTATATGTGTTTGTTGTGGTTACAACTTTATAGATATGTGTTTGTGTATGTGTGTTTTTATTGGATTGCAACTGCATAGATGTGTATGTGTGTATATAGTATATATGTGAATATAGGTATATGTGCATGAATATATACATATATAAATGTATGAATATATCCAATATACACATCTATATAGCTGCAATCCCAATAAATACATAGATACACATACATATGTATACTGGGGGTATATATATACATACATATATATATATATAATATATATATTCTCCTATATATAGTTGTAACCCCAATGAGGTCATTCACACACACACATATTTATATATATGTGTGAGTGTGTATGTATGTATGTATATACAAATATATACACATATATGCATATATTTGTGTGTATGTGTATGGTTGAAAGCCCAACAATGTCAGACACACATACACACACACACTCAGATTATATGATATAGTATTAGAGGGGAATATGGACAACATGTCTAGCACTTTTTTTTTATTAAAGCTTTTTATTTGTATAACATATGTATGGGTAGCTCCCCAGCATTGATCTTTACAAAGCTTTCCATTACAACTTTTACCCCCAGTCCTCTCCCCTCCCCTAGATGGCAGGAAGTCCACTACATGTTAATAATGTTGAAATACTTGACAAGTTATGCAAG
>JAJPUD010000114.1:745598-779337 GCA_023553655.1 Myrmecobius fasciatus
AAGTCAGGAGGACCTGAGTTCAAATCTAATCTCAGACACTTAACATTCCCTAGGTGTGTGACTCTGGGCAAGTTAACCCTAATTGCCTCAGGAAAAAAAAATTAATAGCATGAGCTCAGAAAAACCTGGAAAGACCCATATACACTAATGCAGGGAGAAGTGAGCAAAATAACCAGAAGAACAATTTATAAAATAACAACAATATAAAGACAAATAACTTGGAGATGCTTAAGAACTCTAATGCAGTGATCACTCATGATTCCTGAGAGTTAATGAGATATGCTATCTAACTCCTAATTGGTGATGGACATATGATGAAACATATGTGTGTATGTATGTGTGTATATATATGCACACACCTAAATGTGCATATATACGCATAAACATATGCATACACACATATAGGAACATGGCCTATATGAAAAGTAATTTTATTTTACTATATATATAGATTTGTTGCAATGGGTTTTGTTTTTATTTTTTCCCCAAAGTGAGAGATATAGAATATAAATGTTTATTATTTGAAAATTTTCAATCTTTTTTAGAAAAGAATTGTGCAGGAAAATCAAGGAGAGGGATATCCGAAAAACCCAGAAAGAGAGCATATCCACGAGGACACTTTGATTTTAAGATCCCATACAGCTCTAAACCTTGTGATATTATGAGGCTATGATTGTCTAAAATAACAATGCTACAAACCTCTTCAGACATGGAAAACAAATGTTTTATTGGTATTATTAAGAGCAACTTAGAAATCTCTGGAGTCAGCATTACACACTGTCACTGCCAAACCACTCAAGTCTGAATATTTCATTTTAATACACCAGCCATCACCCTATTTGCTCCTAGGCTAAGACTTGGCCAAATTTCATTTTGAAACATTTTGTGGCAGAGGTTCAAACTCTCCTACAGTAGAGATTAGATGTTAATGGTATTGCTATGATTTAAAACTCTGAAACTCAGTCTGTTTTTCAATGGAGGAAAAAGAATAGTCACAAACAATTCTAATTTTAAACCCACCCCAAAAGTTTCTTTTAGATCTTTAATGCACTGCTGAGGAAGGGATGTTCTATAGATCTACATGGAAAGCTTTGAATTGGTTCCATTCAGGCTGATACCCATACTTGCAAAATTCCAAAGTATATTTCTAAAATTTAAGCCATCTTTTAGAAATGTACTTTCCTCCTTATTTTTTAATTGAAGCTTTTTATTTTCAAAACATATGCAAGGATAATTTTTCAACACTGACCTTTGCAAAACCTTGTGTTCCAATTTCCCCTCTTCCCCCACCCCTCCCCTAGATGGCAAGTAATCCAATACATGTTAAACATGGTAAAAATATATGTAAATCAAATATAAGTATACATATTTATAAACTTATCTTGCCGCACAAGAAAAATCTGATCATAAAGGAAGAAAAATGAGAAAGAAAATAAAATTCAAGCAAACAACAAAAGAGTGAAAATGCTATGTTGTGATCCATACTCAATTCCCATAGCTCCCTCTCTAGGTGTATATGGCTCTCTTCATCACAAGATCATTGTAACTGGCCGGTATCATCTCATTGTTGAAAAGAGCTACATCCATCAGAATTGATCATTGTATAATCTTGCTGTTGCCATGTACAATAATCTCCTGGTTCTGTTCATTTTACTTAGCATCAGTTCCATAGATGTATAGTAGTATATAGAGATACAGATCTGTATAGCTATAGGTCTTCTTAAGGCTAAATCCATTGAATCATAATACATGGGCAACTACACAGATTCATCCCCTGTCTGTCTATTTGGATGTACACTAAATGGATGTACTTGACCACATTTCATTTTGAAAGACTGGAATGGGGCAGCTAGGTGAACTTTTGGATCAAGCACTGGCTCTGAAGTCAGAAGGACATCAGTTCAAATGTCCCAATTGTCTTAAGAAAAAGAGACAATGAAAAAGACTTGGAGTTATGGGTTCAAATTCTCTTATACTAGGGATTATATGCTAAAGGTGCTACTATCATTTAAAACTGAAATTTGTTTTCCAAAATGTTTTCTAAAACATTTCCAAAGATGTTTTCCAAAGGAGGAAATAGTTATAGATAGCTCAATTTGTATACATATACACAAGTATATATATGTATATATATGTGTATATATATATTTCATATATATCAGAAAGTATACATATATATCTTTTATTTACTAGTATACTTCATTATTGAATGTATTTGTGATATAATTATTTTGAGTACTCAATCTAAGCTTCTCTGATCACAACCCATTAACACTTTAGTATTCTATGCAAACTCTATCATGTCTCCTCTGAATAGTTCATGGGTTTTTTCCCATGAAGGGAGTCTTCCTCTCAAACTCTTCGCTTTGCCTAGTAATACAACTAATACAACCCATCTATTATCCCTTACTTCTTTTTAGTTTATTTATTTAGGAAATACATATCTTTGATGATTTTCTTTACCCCAATCACATAATTCTTTCATGGATTAGCATGTTATACCCTATTTACAATCACCATTCCTCCTTTTGTAGGGGAGGGGATGTACAAATTTAATACTTATTTCAGGTGTACAGCATGAGTAGAGTATTAAAGCCATGTGCTAGATAAGTCAGTTATCTTCCAATTCAGGTTTGGAACCAGATGATTATTCATCTAACACACAGATATTGATTGATCATTTCCAACGGTTATTAGTCCAACTACATGTCAGAACATGGACAATAAGCATTCTTCATCCACTTGTTTATTTTTTTTCCTCCTGAGATCTTTGTTAATTTTAAGTATTTTTTTTTTCTTCTTTACTTCCCCCTATTGCTAATTTTCTGACTCCCTCACCTCTAGTAGTTTTCTTAGGGGCTGAATCTCAAACCATCTCAACTACTCCCATGCTGGGAAATTTGTAGTTCACCAGACTAGGTGTATGCCCCAAGATACCTGGAGAGGTGAGGAGGAACAAAACTGGCTCCACTGAATGCTCAACTATTTCCTTCAGACTTAATGGAGTTCTTTATAGCTCTCTATAGATTTCCATACATGATGCCCGGTTTTGGGCACTCTGTTCCTCAGTTCCCTGGACCAACTAGAGTGATTTCTGTCATTTTGATTTTGATCTCTGAGGTTCTCAGAGGAGGAAGAAATTAGGATATGGAATTCAATTTTATTTCAAGCCAAGAAATGTATCCTCTCTATTCTTCTATTACTCTATAAAAATCTTTTGTAGCAGAAGACTCCCTATCATGGCTTTAGAAAATTTCTGTATTTTGGAGTTTGGATCTCTATAGCAGGGAAAAAGAATGCATTTTGTGTGAGATCCATGGATTTGGGCAGCATCACTGTCAGTAGCATGATGGGCAGTGGAGGAAAGAATGTTGAATGAGCTCAAGGTAAATACCAGTTCATGCTCCATTTTTTTTAAAGCATGAATAGTCAGGATTATAAATTTCATTCATTTAGGAAACTGCAGTATTTTGATACTTGATGCAAACAAAACATCATTTACAAAGAAGAGCATCCTTGGAGAACCTGGCTTGAAGAATCCCTTTGGATTCTCCTTACCTCCATGATCATTCTCCATAATGATGGTAAGTACCTTTTTCCTGTATGTCTCCTTCCTCTTCTATGCCCTTTTTGGGATTAACTAAAAGAGGAAGGTGTTCACCTAATCGTCATGACGTGTATGTATGTGTGTGTGTGTGTGTATGTGTGTGTACACAGATATAGGGTTCAGTTGTTATCTATTCACCTGTTTAATCAGTGTATCAGTGTGTGCTTAAGCCAGTTCAAACCAGTTCTCAATCAGACTGTTACTTACAAAGTGAGCATTCCCACTTTCAAAATTCAACAACTACCATAAATCAAGGTTTGATTTCTTGTTTAATTGATTGTCTAGATTTGAGAAAGTGATGGAAAAAAAATCTTAATAATGGAAATTAGACTTAAGGTATGATTGTACATTCACACACACACAGTGAGAGCTGATGGTTAAACAATTACCAGCACACTCCTAAATATATATTGGGCTAACTGGCTATAAGTTATGGCCAGAGTTAATGAGAGAATTGGACTAGGTGATCTCTAATGTCCCTTTTAGTTTATAACATTTTGTGATTTTGCTGTCTTTGTGAAAATAAGATAGAAGACAGTATATTTTGCTAATAAATTTAGTAACCATCCATATGGAGAAACCAAATAAAGGAGAGGTTGGTGGGGAAGAGCTGTTCTGCCTGAATTATTTAGACTAGTTATTTGCTAGGCAATTTTACTGTAAATGTGCTCATTTTTCAGGTCTTTGTTTTCCTCTTTTCCCTCCTCCTTTTTTCTCTCAACACTTTCTCCTTCTTCTTTTATCTCTGTTTCTCTGTATTTCTGTGTCTCTGTGTGTCTCTTCATATCTCCCACTCTGTCTTTCTGTGTCTTTCTGTCTGCATATTCTCTCTCTCTCTCTCTCTCTCTCTCTCTCTCATTTCATCAGAGAAGAAAGCTCCTGGTGAGGAACTTCCTCTACCAATACAAATGCATTTCATAAGGATTAAATAAATGTACAACTTAAATGCAGGTATCCCTGACTCTAAGGATAACATCCATTTTCTATAATTCTTGGCTCTCACTTTCATGAAATGGAAAAGTTTTCATCTACTTTGCAGATGCTTTCAGCAAGGTGAGAGAGATATCTCTCTGGGTCTTAGTTTCCTTCCCTGCAAAATATGGGAATTGAGTTGGGTGATCTCTAAGTTTTCTTACAGTTTTAACAGCCTATTTCCCAAATGCAACAAATTTATAAGTTGACTACTGGATGCAGATCACTGATTTCTTGATTCAGGGGAAATACAAAGCTTAGCCAAGACATGGTCATTACCCTACTAGCTTATAATCTAGAAGAATGATGTGATGTACACAGAAGTAACTATTAAAACCATAGAATGCATTAATGAAATGGGAGGAGGGACATGGAGACTGTGCCCAATTTAGATGGGGAAGGATTCATGGAGGAGGTACCATTTAAACTGAGTTCTAAAGGAGAGACTAGAATTCAATAATGAAGCAGAACCCAGAGAGTCTAAAATCATAAGGGTATATAGAGAGCAGCAGCTAGTACAGTTTGTCTGCAGTGTAGGTACCACATTTCAAGAACACTGATCAGCTATAGCGTGCAGAGGAAGGTGATATGCATAATGAAGGGGCTACAGATGGTACCATATGAAGGGAGGTTGAAGGGGCTAGTAATTTTTAGCCTGGAGATGAGAAAACTAAGAGGGGAAATGATAGTTGTCTCAAGAGCTGTTGTGTGAAAGAGGAAATCAACTTGTTCTAGTTGGCCCTCGGAGGCAAAACTATGACAAATGAGTAGAAATTGGAGAGAAGCCAATCAATGTAGGCTTGATAGAAGGAAATATCAGAAGTGGAATGGGCTGCCTCAGGAGCTCAGATGGTAAATGGTGGATTTACCATAATTGGAGACCCTGAATTTGAGGTTTGGTCATCATTTGTTGAGTATGTGGGAGGGAGGATTCTAGTTCAGGAGAGATCCCTTCCTATTCTCTGATTGTATGACAGGTGATGGGGAGCAAAATGAGATGAGGCTAGAAGATATTCTGGTGCCAAACTGTAGAAGGCCTTGAATGCCAGCCAAAGAAAGTTTAAATTTATTCAGTAGGCAGTTGGGAACCATCAAAGCATTTTGAGCAGATTGCTCAAAATGACCAGATCTACACATAAGGAAAATTAATCTGCCATAGAATTAAAAAGGATAGTTCAGAGAGGGGCTATTCAAGGGTAGGGAGAATAGAATTGGGATGCTCTGTCAGGAAGCTGTTGTAGTAGTCCAGGTAGGTGGTAATGAGGGCCTGCACTAGAATGGTGACAGTGGAAATAGTGAGGAGGAGACAGTTGCAAGACAGATTAGAGAGGGAGAATTGACAGGACTTCATAACTGGTCAAATGTAAGAGACAAGGAAAAGGAACAGTCACCAAGGTTTCCAACACAAGAGACAAGGTGACTGGTGGTGCCATACATAGAAATAGTGTAGTCGGATGTTAACAAGACTGCTCGATTTTCTCCATCAATTATTTGACTACCCACATCCTTCCACCAGAAACTATTAACAAGGCTTCAGCACCCCAAATCTGCTTAGGGTCAGTATTCTTTTCTCTTAGGTATCTCTGTTGGCAATTGCCTGACAGGCTAAATCCCATGAAATAAATACACAATTTTGCTAAAGAGAGATGATTAATTATCAAGCACTATCAGGGAGAATTTCTAAGTATGACTTAACAAAAACATTTAAAAAGAACAGCTGTTTAATGAAATTAAAATCTCTATGAATAATTTTTAAAATGTGAGATGTCATAATTTCTAAAGAGAAAATGGCAATGGGTTGGACCTGGTTGGACTTACCTTGTCATGATGTTACGTGGACTTTTAAATTCCCATCAGAGAGAGAAAAAAAAAGAGCCAAAAAGATTGCTAATCACTCCTCCATTCTTCAGAAAAGGAGAAAAGCATGACTAATGAATTGTCCTTTACCCCCTAAAGTACAGCTGCTATTTCTTTGCTTAATTTCGTCTCCATTCATAAGGAAACTCCCATTCACTCTAACTCTCCCAATTCCAGTGATACTGAAGCCCTAGTTACTTTCCTCCTGACCTTCATTGCCCATTCTCAATTCTCCATACATCTCAGTCCTACCCCACTGAACCAAGACTGTCTCTGCTAACCCTTTCTGTTGTACACTTTGGAATTTACTTTCCATAATCAAAAAGCTTACACTTCATTTTTAAACTTCTTCAACTCTGTCTTTTGTTTTTTTTACAGACATCTGGATTCCTCAGTATGACATCTCATTTCTGGCTATCTTTTCCAATACTAGTTGTGCTTTTTTTCAAACCCCTTGATAAATATTGGTCCTCAAGGAGGAATCAGATTATTCCTTGCTCTTCCTTGCCACTTTCCTTGCCACCTTCTTCTATACTCTACCTCTGCCACCATCACTCAGCAAGGTGTTTTCCACTAGCCCCTGATCACTCTCCTTCTTTTCTTGAGAATTTCAATATTTGGTTAACAATCTTCCTCTAAACTCTAAAAACTCTTGTCTTTATAACAACTTAAAAGATGTTCCTTCAAATACCCTTACCTCCCAGTTCATCAGTCTACTAACAGTCATAATCTATCCTTCTCCACTTTAGCTATGAAACAGGATGGCTATACTTTTGATTTTACTGTTACTCAAAACTATTCTACATCCATGATCAAGGACTCTGAAATTCCTGATTTAATCATCACTTAATTTCATATTTCCATGTATCTGGCTTATATTATCTAACCCCTTTCTTTGTCTCCTCCCTGAATTCCAGTCCCTTCACTCCTAGTACATTCCCAGTTCATTACTTCTGCTCTGTCTTTGCTTTCCTCCCTTCCCATTCACCAGATTCTCATTAATCCATTTCAATTCTATATTATCTTCTACTTTTGAATTTTTTGTTTCCTTGTCCTAATTACCAAACTCCAACCTTGTATTATGACTACCCTCTATCTCCTCTGTTCCTATTCACGTGTTATTGAATGGATCAGGAGAAAGTCTTTTACAATGATGTTGACTGAATCCATTATAACTCTATTTAATGCCAATTGTTGTTAAGAGCAATTGGATCCTCATTTCAGCAAAGTACTTTATTTCTCCTTAATTATTTTTCTATCACAATTTTTACAGTGATTGTTTCAGTCAATCAGTCAACTAGCATTTTGTTAAACAACTTCAGCACACCAGGAATTGTGTTAAACACTGAAGATACAAAGAAAGGGAAAGATAGTTCCTACTCTGAAGAAGCTCACAGTGTAACATGCAAACAAATATACAAGCGTATGCTTAAATATATAAACAAATACCTAAATAAGACGTATATAGGATAAGTTGGGAATAATTTCAGAAAACAGATATTAAGATGAAGGGGGATTGGGAAGAGCTTCAGACTTTACCTGAAATTTGAAGGAAGCTAGGAGGCAGAGATAAAGTATGAGAGTTCTGCTGGAAATCAGAAACAGAATTAGCAAGGATCAGCATGTAGGCAAATGTCATTGGATCAATGAGTATGGGGTTTGGGGAAGATGAGGAATGGCATAAAGTGTGAAAAGACTGGAAAAGTAAGAAGGGGTCATATCGTAGAGGGCTTTCATAGATGATTTTATATTTTATCCTGGAGGCAATAGAGAGCCACTAGAGTTGACAGAAGGGCAGATAGTTGGTGCAGTGGATAGAGTGCCGAGCCTGAAGCCAGGAAGATTCATCTTCCTAAATTCAGAGCTGGCCTCAGACATTTACTTATAAATCTGGACAAGTCACTTAATTCTGCTTGCCTCAGTTTCCTCCCCTGTTCAATGAACTGGAAAAGAAAATGACAAACTACCTCATACTAAGAAAACCCCAAATGGGATCATGAAGAGGAGTCAGATGACACAGAAACAATTCAACAACAAGAGTTGGCAAATAAGGGGGCAGATTTGTTCTTTTAGAAGATCATTTGATAATTGAGTGGAATATGAACTAGAATGGGTAGAGACTCAAGATTGTGAGATCAATTTATTTATATCAATAGCCTGGGCATAAAGTGATGAGAGACCAGGTCAGGATGGTAGCAGTGTCTGTGGAAAGAAGGGAGCATAATGAATACGTTAATATTATATATATTATAAATATATTAATTGCTATTGGCAATTAATTGGATATGGGGGTGAGAGAGTGAGAAGTTGAGGAGAAACACTTTGATCATGAGCCTGGGTGACTGGGAGGAAAGTGGTAAATAACAGGGAAGGAAGAGGAAAAAGTTTTAGTAGAAAAATAACAAGTTCACTTGGAGACTCATTGAGTTTGAGGTGTCTATGAAACCTTCATTTTGAGATTTACAGTAAGCAGTTGAAGATATGAGACTGGGGAGGTTAGGGCTAGACAAATAAATCTGAGAATATCTAAACAGAGATAATAATTGAATATATGGGAACTAATGAAGTCACCAAGGAAATAGTTTAGAAGGAAAAGTAGGAGAGCGTCTGGGGGATACACATAGTTAAAGGGGGTGACCCAGATGAAAATTCAGCAAAGGAGATTAAGAAGGAACAGTCAGACAAGTAAGAAGAGAACAGGACAGCATTGTGTCAGAAACGAGAGAAGAAATTATCAAAAAAAGAGTGATTGATGTGTAGAATCATTTTTCAGCCTTTTTATTTTCTCCTATCCCTCCTACACCATGTTCTGCATGATTTTATAACCATCTATTTTACTGAGAAACTTCTGATTATTCATTAACCATGAATTCCCTCTTTTCCCTTGTCCTGATCACACAATACCATTCCCCCCTTACTCAGATGCTTGACGTCTCTGGGACATAGAAATTGAGTCTTTTCTTTCTCCTCTTCAACACATGCAATAATCTGGCTTCTGACCTCATCATGAAACTGAAACTGCCCTTTCCAAAGCTATTAGAACAGTCTCTTAATGCCAGATCTAAAGGTCTTTTCTCAACCTTCATCTTTCTTTTTTTTTAACTTCTCTGTAGCATTTGACATTGTTGTCCACACTCTCATACTCTGTTCTCCTCTTTTCAATATGAGTCTTCCCTTTAAGTCTCTTTTGCTCAATGCTCATTCACAATAATCTCCAAACTCTGGGTAAATCTATTAACTAGAGAAATGCAAATTAAAACAATGCTGAGGTACTTCCTCAAACCTCATAGGATAGAAAAGAAAAATGATAAATTTTGGAAGGGATGTGGGAAAATTGTGACATAGATGCATTACTGGGGGAGTTGTGAACTGATCTAATCATTCTGGAGAACAATTTGGAACTATGCTTTAAAGGGTATAAAACTATGCATATCATTTGACCTAGCAATATCACTACTGGGTCTATAATATGAAGATATTAAAAAAAGGAAAGAACCTATTTGTTCAAAAATAATTATAGTTGCTCTTTTTGTAGTGGCAAAGAATTGGAAACTAAGGGGATGCCCATTATTTGGGGAAAACCTGAAAAAGTCGAGGTATACAATTGTAGTGGAATACTATTGTGCTATAAGAAATTATGAGCATGCTCATTTCAGAAAAATCTGGAAAAAACATACATTGATGCAAAGTGAAGTGAGCAAAACCAGGACAACATTGTGTGTAGTTACAGCAGCATTGTAAATGATCAACTACAAATGACAGATATTCTCAGCAATACAATAATCCAAGGTAATTCCAAAGGATTCATGGTGAAAAATGTTATCTACTTCCAGAGAAAGAAGTGATGAAATTTGAATGTAAATCAAAACACACTATTTTTCACTACATTTGTGTGTGTGTGTGTGTGTGTGTGTGTGTGTGTGTGTGTGTATTTTCTTTTTGGGCCTGCATCTTTTTTCACAACATGACTAATATGGAAATTTATTTTGCATGACTGCACATGTATAACCTATATCAAATTGTTTACCATCTCAGGGAGTGGAAAGATAAGGAAGAAAGGAAGAAAATTTGGAACTCACAATTTTAAAAATAATGAATGTTAAAAACTATCTTTATATGTAATTAGGAGGAAAATAAAATATTATAAAAACAAAACAAAATAAAAATCATGAGGCTTTTCTTTATTTCTTTCCATAATCTGCAACAATCTTCCTTCCAAAATATCCTTACATGATTTTTTGGGGGGATGTATGTGTTTCCACACATGCATATACATATGATAGATACAAACAAATATCACATGTGTCTGTATGAACCAATAAACATGTATGCATTTCTATATGTAATACATGTGTGTATATAAACATTTTGTATATAAGAGGAGAGAAAGAGAGATAGAGACAGAGACAGAGAGAGAGAGAAGAGGAGGAGATTGTACAAGATCTGTACCCTCTTGCTAAGAAAAGATTAGAACAAAACTAATTTCAAAAGGCTTATCATCTTTACAAATAACTAGTAGACAGTAACTATTCATTCCAACATTTCCAAGAAAGGCTAAGCAATCAGGTTCTTAACACAGAAAGAAAAGCAAGTTGTAGGGAAATTTATTAATCAATAATCATTAATATAATCAATCAACAATTAGTTATTACTGTCATGTAAAAGGCACTGTTTTAGATGCTGGTGATTCACAGACAAAAAACCAAACTACTTGCAGAGCTCCCATTCTGTTGGGGGGAAACAACTTATATGCATACATATAAATATATGTATAAGGTAATTGGATGGAAGGAAGGCAGTTGTGACTGGGAGGGTGGATCAGAAAAGGCCTAATGGTGCAAAAGGTGTTTGAGTTGAGCTTCTAACTTTGCTTCATTTTCTTTTCAGTAATTCCTCCTACTTACTATGACTTTGAGAAACATTCAAAAGATATTTTTAAATAATTGAAAAAAGGTTTATAAAAAGGATTTAATTCAGCAACAGCCATTCAATATTCATTTATTCAATAATATATATCGAGATCTTGTAGATATTCATGAATTTGTTCAGTAGGCATACATTGAGGTGTTCAGTGTACAAAGACTGGGCTGAGTGAGATGCAAATATGAGTGAAAGGCATTTTTGCTCTCATTTGTAATTCAGTAGGGAAATAAGACATGGGTGCAAATTAACTATAGTCATAAAAAAGAATGTGATACATTTATAAAAAATATAAAGCACCAGGAAGTCAGATGAAGACTGAACAAATGAATGAATGAATGAAAAATATTTATAAAGCACTTAACATGTGCCAAATTCTATGCTCAGAGCATAAATCTAAGAGCCAGATAATCCCTGCCTTTAAGAGTTTATATGCTAGCTAGGGAAGATAAGACAAATAGTGGTGGTTAAATAGCAATGATAGAGATTGTTTTCTTTTGGGATGTCATAGGGATGGAGAATAGTCTTGGAAGAGTTCACTGACATGTTCTTTTCAGAACCAATAGGTAGCTATTGTATATTGTAGCACAGTGACATATTATTGTAGACTTGGAGGTTGGAAAACCTGAGTTCAAATTCTGCTTCAGACCAGTACTAGCTATGTGATCATGGGCAAGTCACTTATGCTGTGTCAGACTCACTTTCCTCATCTATAAAATAATGATAATATATCAGATTATTATTATTCTATTACATATAGTGTCATATATAATACATGTAATTATTATAATGATAGAGTTGTTGTGAGGACCAAATGAGATAATGTATATAAACTGATTTGCAAACCTTAAAGAACAATATTAGTTATTGTTATTAACATTGATTTAATTTATTTGTTTATTGTTATTATTATCAATTTAATTAATGTTCCCAGAGCAAGAGCTGGAAAGTTGGAGAGGAAAGGTCAGTGCATTTGCAAAGACAGGGTAGATGGTTGGACAGCTAAAATGCAAACAATACTCTAAAGCCAGCTAGATAGAATAATACTATGTATCAGTGCTGGTAAACTCACTATTCAGAAAAACATAGTCCCTGGGGAAGTAGTTCTAAAACTAAGGAAATTATTATCTATATCAGGTCTTCTTAAACTTTTTCCACTCCCCAAAAATTGTTATGTGACCCTAGGTGTAAAAATATATAAAATAGATAAACAAATCAAACATTTATTGTTTATTAATCACAATTTTGCCACCCCCAGCTTCAGTGACAAAATCCCATATTGGGTTGTGACCCATAGTTTAAGAAGGTGGTACCTAGAGAATGATTTCAGAAGTCCGGTGGTCTAGAGAAAGATAAACTTGAGAGGTCAATCCAATAGAATATGATATAGAGATCATTCCTGATCCACTAGGTGGATCACATAAAACTTCAAGACTTCATATAAGACCTCATCATAGACTAAGGAGTGGAAAAAGCCATGGTTAGGGGAAAATGAGCAAATTAGTTAACTAATATGTAGATTGTGTAAAGAACAGTTATGAAAAAGAAGACTAAAGAAATTGCAAGAGTCCATTTGCAGAGATTTCGGGTATCAAGCTAAGGAACTTAGACTTTATCATGTAGATAATAGATAATCACCAAAGGTAAAGACATGATCAAAGTTGGATAATAGGAAGATTAATCTAGTGGTGATTTCAGGATATTGGAGAGGAAAGAAAAACCCTAAGCAGGGAGACTAGTTAATCAGGTGTTACAATAATTCAGGAGAAATTCAACAATGGCCTGAACGAAGAAGGTAATAGCAGGAATGGGAAAGAGGAAGGGTGTTCAAGAGATGTTTTAATGGTGGAATGGGACAGGACTAGATAGAGGGGAAGGAAGTGGAGGGAAGGTGGCAGATTGAGATAGATCTTGGAATACTGATAAATTTTGAATAGTGAGAGAGTAATTCCAGGCAAGAGAAATAGCATCTTGGAACTATACATTAATTTCATTATGAAAGATGAGGTGGTTATACACTATATATAAACTCATTGATTGCCCTTCTATTTTTGATATGCAAGGCAATGTGAACTCATAGCTTAGTGGTGAAAATTTAAACACATTATTATTCACTGGCAGGTAAAAATTTTTCTATTTCTGTCAAAGGATCCATTGTCAAAAGGATAAGTAGAAATTTTGTTAATTTGGTCTTCCCTATGAGACAGGTTTCACAGAAATAATGTAGTGTATTGAATCTTTAATGGAATAAGTTGGGATCTAGGTTTGAGGGAAGTTTCCTTACAAGCAATATTGTTGTTCATGTTTAGTCATTTTCAGTCATATCTGAGCTTTCCTGACCCCACTGGGATTTTCTTGGAAGAGATGGCAAAGTGGTTTGCCATTTCCTGGTGCAAATCATTTTATAGATGAGGAAACTGAGGCAAGCAGACTTAAGTGACTTGCTGGGGTCATATGACTAGTAAGTTTCTAAGGCTAGATCTTCCTGACTCCGTACAAAGTATTCTATGGATCATGGCACCTAGCATCAGTATACATACTGAAAAAGGAAGGTATTTGGAACTGGCAAATTTTAGAACACAATACAGTGGAAAGAATACTGGGAAGAAAGAGACTTATATTATAGTCCTATCTTTGCAACTAAATAATTGTGTGACCTTAACTAAATCATAACAGTTGCAGGCATTTGGTTTTAGGACCCCTTTACAGTCCTAAAAATTATTGAGGATTCCAAAAACCTTATGTTTATGTGATTTATTTCTATCAATATTTATCATATTTGGAAATGAAAACATCTTAATATTATGATAATAGTTTTCACCTCATGAGCTCAATGAAATGGTCTTGGATCTTTCAACCTTTGAAAACTGCTGTGTTAGGCTATGAAAATAAGAAGATGAATTAGGATTCTAGTACATAGAGATGGTGGGACCTACTTAAAGGAATAAAGAGAGATAGAACTGGGAAAATAGGTTATGAGCAAATCACAAGTGACTTTGAAGATAAAACTAAATAATATCTTTAAAATAATTTTAAAAAATAAAAGTAGTGTCTTTATTTGGTAGATAATGTAAAGACACTGTAAATTTTAGGAAAGGTAGATGAGCAGAAAAGGTGACATGCCCTGAAATGTATGTAGCAAGATCCAGTGGTTCTCAGATCTGGAAGCAATGTGCAGACTGAATTTGATCAATCTACCATATTGTTGGACTGTGGAAGCACAAGGGTACCCTGCAAAGAGATTCAGGAACCCTAATTTGCTGCCACTGGAAAGCTTATTGCTCCTCGAATCCTGAAGAGTGAATTTCCACTTTCAAAGGGATGCCCCCTGAGATATGCAGCCTTGAGATGCTGAATAAATAGGATAGCAGCTAAACATGAAGTGTGAACTTAGACTTCCTCTTGGTTTCGCTATTAGATACAGTACTTATGTGATTAGTGTTTATACAATTGTCTAATCTTTTAAGCTCAGTTAAATGATTTATTATAACTATTTCCTACAGTATGAATTCTGTACATTCTTTAATATTACACATCCACTCTAGTTACTATTAAATTTATCCTCATGTAACTTCATCAAACATTCTCTTGTCCTTTTATTATACTGAGTAGATTCAAATTAACTTATTTGAAAATAGCTTTTTCTGATGTTAAATTGCTGAATTCAGATCCCCCTCTTGGTGTAGCATGAAATGATTGAAAGGCTTTCATCACTTTCCCACTGGTCATTACCTTATGTTAAATATATTCTTTATGATGAGAAGTTCTCACATGATATAGATGTAACAGAAGGAAGCCTAGTCCTCTGAAAAAAGAACTAGGAAGCTATGAAATAAACAAAATCCATTCCCATATGGCCGTGTAACCAGTGTGTGTAGGCAATGGGAAAACAGAGGGACTTTTGATATTAAGAACATAGTAGGAACTTAATGTAAACTTATTGGTTGATCAGCTGAATATCAGGGAAAAAACGTTATTTCTGACTGCTGGTGCTCAGGAATACAACCTAGTAGACCAAAGCAGCAGCTGCCAGAGAAAGTGGGTGAGAAGTTCCTAAATCAAACAAGGCATTCTCAAACATGCTAAAAAAAACCCAACCAAACAAAAAACAATCAACCAACCAAACAATAACAACAATAACAACAACAACAACAACAAAAAAAAAAAAACAGAGATGACCAAGAAGTGTTATATAGATGACGAAAAGAATGTAGAAGGAAGTGACATGGACAAAGGGACTTTGGCTCTTTTTGGAGATGCCCAATTCCTCTAAGGTCACATCTCGCTTGGTTGTTATGAATTTAACATGAGCCAGGAACTGACCCTCTAGAAAAGAAAAAAAAAACTAGCATTGGTTTCTTCACAACCAGAATTAGGGAATTTCATTTTTTTCTGTTCTTTACATGCCTCATAATAAGCTTTTTCTCTGTTTAAATGCTTATTGAGAGACATTTGCAAGAATTGCTAAGTATCTCTAAGAGAGTCAGCAAGGAGCCCAATTCAGATATTTCTACAGCTTTAACCCTGAGTATGTATGTGAGAGTGGTGGTCAAGAAAGGAAAAGAAGTGTAGGGGATGACAGTAAAGACACTGATTGTTTTTAGTGATAAGACCTCAAGAATAAAACAATTTTACCTATAAGAGGAGAGAGATCCAGCTGATATACAAAGGACATAAATATAGCCATAATCTATCCTAATGAAAATTAAAAAAAATATTTTCAGTCTCTTTGTTGTATCATCACTTTATAACATTTATCATACCATACACACACACAGAGACACAAACATTTGCACACAATATGGATATATTCTATGGGCTCTATCTTCAACCCCTTTTTGTTTTTTCTCTATGAGTTTAATTATCATCTGTATGTCAATGACTCCCAGATCTCTCTGCCTCTCTCTGCCTTCCTATGTCTGTCTCTCTGTCTCCTTCTCCTCCTTTTCTCCTTTTCCCTCTCACCCTCTCCCTCTTCTTCCTTCTCCCTTATCTACTTATCTTTATGTTTAAGAGACTATTTGTGCCCAACCTGACAGAGCATTCTGAGCTCATATTGTTCTGATCAGCCACAATCAGACAAACTGTAACTCAACGCTAACATACTGATGTCATTTTGGTCCTCTTCAAGAACGAACTACAACAATCATATATATGTATATATTTGTATATATATTTTTACATACATACATGCAAACTACCTCAGTCTCTTCCTTGAGCCCCAAACCTGGATCATCAGTTGCTTAGAGCACTTTTAAATTAGCTGTCTCAGGAACATCTCAAATTCAACATGTCCAAAACAATTCATTCTCTCTCCCTTCAAACCCATCCCTTTTCTAAAATTCTCTGTTTCAGTTCGAGGAACCACCATTCTTTTTAGGTCCCAGGTTTGTAACTAATCTCATTCTCCTGTACTACACATATCCAATCAATTACCTCATCTTGCCATTTTTGTCTCTTGCATTCAAATAAGCCACATATCAGGTACTTAATTCTTATCAAGTAGTGATATATATCCAGGCTGACTTTCTTTCTAGGTCCAAATAAAAGACAAAATGAGAATATATTAAAAAGTACTATTTTTGGAGTCAAGACCTTGTTTCAAATTTCAGTGCTACTACCTGCAAACTTTTACTTTGTAGGTCTTTGTGGATCTTAGTTTCCTCATCTCAGTCTCTGAGGCAGGTAGGAGCATATTCATAGTGAATTTAGAAGGATAGTCATAAAATGGGTCATGCTTGAGTTT
The DNA here is from genome assembly GCA_023553655.1 of Myrmecobius fasciatus. Taxonomy (NCBI): domain Eukaryota; kingdom Metazoa; phylum Chordata; class Mammalia; order Dasyuromorphia; family Myrmecobiidae; genus Myrmecobius; species Myrmecobius fasciatus. The sequence goes on from JAJPUD010000114.1 coordinate 762,701, forward strand.
CCATAGGGAGCAACCTTTTTAAAGATGGGCTGGGGGTTGAACTCTCAACTCTACACTAACCAGGTAGTCTGGCTTTCCTATGGGGCTCCCACATCAGCTCATCTATTAAATGCTCATTGTGTGCAAATTGCTGTGCTAAACACAGACATATAAATAGGAAAGAAAAATAAGGCACTGTCAAGAAATGCATTTTCTGATAGAGGAAGACAGCCCATGAGAGAAGGTTTCAGCTTTAAATCAGGGGGAAAGGTCCATGATTCTTAGATCCTAAACAGCTAAGTGCTGGACCAGAAGTCAGGAAAATCTGAATTCAAATGTAGATTCAAACACTAGCTATGGGCAACTCTGGATCACTTTCTTTAATTATAAAATGGAAATAATAATACCACTCTCCATGGTTATTGTGAGGTTCAAATTAAATAAATTTTGTAAAGGGTTTAGTCCAGTGCTTGTTACATAGTAGGTGCCATATAAATGCTAGTTAATCAAAACATAGTCATCCATTTTCCTTAAAGTTATTTCCATTAAAAAAAACCATTTCCATTTTTGACATGAAGCCATTTGACACTGCCAATGACTTTTGTGACTTGAATCTTCCTCCCTGAGACTTCAGTGGGTATAACTACAAGTAGAAGGGGCTGCAGAAACAATAGCTAAGGACCATTCTCACAGGTGCTCCCCTTAAAGATGGCTGTTGGAGTGGGATTCATGTAGCCCTGGTGGGAAGCCTTGGAAGGTACTGCTGTTTCTTCCTAAATTGAGAGTCAATATGTATTTGGAGTTGAATATTTCTGTTCCCACCACTAACCCTCTTTTAACATAAAATAACCATTTTTTTAAAGAAGGGGTGCAGCCTCCTGATCTTCTTACCCACAAATGCCATTTTCTACCAGCAGATTCTTAAATTCAAGTAATTTCTTCAAGTTTCCAACCTGAGAACATACCAAAAGATGGTCTTAAAGTGTTGCCGGGGCTGTTAAGTGATATATATGAACAGTGTATAAGTGTCAGAGGCAAGATTAAAATCCAGTTCTTCCTAACTACAAGTTCAATTTTCTATTGCTATACAACTCTGAAATGTTCTTCCCTGTTAATAATCTCTCCTTTCATTTCTTTTGCCTCCCTTCTCCAAAAATCTATTCCTCCTCCTCTTGTCATCTTCCTCCTCCTCTTCCATCTCTTTCTCTCTTCCTCTCCCTCTTTCTCCCTGTCCCTTTCCCTCTCCCTTCCTCCTTCTCCTCCTTCTCCTCCTCCTTCTCCTCCTCCTTTCCTCCTCTTCTTCTTTCTTCCTCCTCCTCCTTCTCCTTCTCCTCCTCCTCCTCCTCCTCCTCCTCCTCCTCCTCCTCCTCTTCCTTCTCCTCCTCCTCCTCCTTCTCCTTCTCCTTTCTCTTCTCCTCCTTTCTCTCCTCCTCCTCCTTCTCTTCTTACTCCTCCTTCTCCTCCTTCTCCTTCTCCTCCTTCTCCTCCTCCTTCTCTGTCTCTCTTTGTCTCTCTGTCTCTTTGCCCCCCCCCCCCTCTCTCTCTCTCTCTCTCTCTCTCTCTCTGTCTCTCTCTCTCTCTCTGTCTCTCTCCCTCTGACTGACTCATTCTAATTTTCAGTTTCTGTCTGATTCTTTCCTTCTGTCTCTGTGTGTCTCTCTCTCTTCCTACACACTTCAGATTTTCCCAATCCATTAATTATCCTTTCCTTAGCCTCATTTTCTGACCACTCCCCATTCTACCCACTGAGCCCCGGTACTTCTCCCCAAAACTTGTAAACTACATAAAGTGAACTTCCCTTGGAATTTCTTTGGGCTTCTGAAGATTTCAAAGATCTACTTTATTAATCATTCATTTCAATGGTTTGAGCTCTATCGGCGATATTTCATCACTTCAATATCTACTTACTTAACCTTTTTTTTTTTAAAGTGCTAGCACCCATCTTTGGAGCTCCCATCTATCAAGTACTTTCCAATTTCTGGGGCAAATGCATACTGGGACTGCTTTTTATCATTTCACCAAGTTTATAATCTGCCGCAGGACATTCTGTCCTATCCTTCAGTTATTTATATTCCTTAGGCATCTTTTGTGAGATGCCATGTCAAAAGCTATTAGAAAATCCCAGTAAATTATATCCCCTAGATTTTCGTTAATCCACTATTTTGTTGACTCGGAAGATTCTAACAAGAGAGAAAGGCATGATTTACCTCCATACCATGCTTGATATTACAAGTTTAGGCCTATCCAAGTGTTTTATTACTGGGCTTTTATATGTCCAAACAACTTGCCTGGCACTAAGGTGGGGCTCCCTTATCCTTCATTACTTGTTAGAAGATGGGCATGTTGTTATCCATTTTCCAATCTTTGGGAATGGAACTGGTTGCTTAGGATGCATCATCTGATACATTTTAGCAAACAGTCCTACTGTTTTTTATTCAAAGTCCTTCAGAATATATGGCTGATACCATCTGGTCCTGATGATTTATTGCCTGTGGTTTTCTCAACTTGTTCCATTACCTCTTCGTCAAAAAATTTTATCTCATCCAATTCTATGCCATATTTCTGTACAAAGTGCACTTTGGATAGGAATTTCCCCAGAATGCACCGGAAGAGTAACAGATGGAAAAAATCCATTTCATTTCACTTCTCTATGGCCTACACAGTTTCTTAGGGGGCGAAAAAGTCCCAGTCACTTTTGACCAATTCTTTCTTGTCTTTTTTCATTAAAATAACCTAATTTTTCTATTCTGAAGGTACATTAAATTTGGAAATTTCTTTTTGCTATTTGTTGTGGAATTTTATCCATTTGAGTGAGCCTAGTTTTTGTTCCACTGTATCAACAAGATAAGCTAGATGTCACATTTTGAAATTATTCTAAGCATCCAATAGTACTCTTTAGACTAGCAAGATTATGCAATCTTAATTTTCCCATTTTTTCTTCACTAATTGTAGAGGAAAGAATCATGAAAAATATGTCTATGACATGAAACCCACACATGTACTACTTTTCAGCTTGGCTTTGCCCCTACAATTATAATTGAGCAGGTGTAAAAGATAAAGAGGGAGACAAAATACAGACTAAAAACACTGGGTTAAGAAATAGTTCAACTATTTTTATCATAAAGTAATGATTAATAATACATTGGGACCAAAAAAAAGATTCATTTTCTTCCAGGAGTGAGACAAAACCACAGAATTGCAAAGAGGGACATAAATATGGACAGGCTGATGGGAATAAAACCCACTTTCAACTTAGTAGCTCTCCCATGCTCTTAACAGAATCCTTATAAGACCACAAGTCTTTGCTGCCAGGAGAGACTTCACAGTACTGTCATATAGCACAGCACCATCTGGTGACCCTAGGAACCAAAAACACTAAGGCATTTGATCAACTATGTAGATAAATTTTATGTATACCCTAAAGGTGAGGAGAAGTGAAAGGGTGGGGGGCATCCTTCTGAGAGATAAAGGTGTTCTGTTGGATATCTCCATTTTTTCCTCTTGCAAGTTTAGGCTTATCCAAATCTTTAATTATTGGGCTCTTCTATGCCCAGACAATTTGCCTAGCACTAAGATGGGGCTCCCTAATTTTTCATTACTTGGATATGATATTCATTTTCCAATCTTTGGGAATGGAACTGGCTGCTTAGGATGCATCCTATACATTTTAGCAAATAGTCTATATCTCCATTTTCTCTATTTTCAACATTTTTCTTTCAATCAATCAACAATCAATAAGTATTTATTAAGCACTCATTAGAATATGTGCCCACTTTTAATATTATCCTATGGCCATGTGACCTTGGACAAGGCAACTGAAATCTCAGGATTCTCAGCTACTCTCTAAAACTCTAAGTTGTTGAGAAAGTGCAGCCCTGAACTGGCAAAAGAATTTTCCTCATCAGGGAGTTCCTATGTTAATGAAATTACAAGTCTAAAATTATTTCTTATTTACTATGTGCTAATCTTTTGGGACAAAAAGACAAAAATGAAACAGTCTTTGATGCCCAAAAGCTTACATTCTAATGTAACCTATCTATCTCTATATAAATGAATACACATATATAGGAGGGGGTACATATAAGAACATATATAAGTGTATAAATAATACATATAAAATTAATAAATGAATATAAGATATGTTTATATGACACATGCAGGAACACATACAAGCATATAAATAATATATAGAAAATGAATAAATGAATATAAGGTAATTTCTTTCTCTCTTCAAATTCTTCTGGGATGTACCAGACAAAAAAATAGGCAAAGAAAAAAATTAAAGGAACTTCTAGAATAAATAGCCTCTCATTTCTTTATTGGAAAAAAAAGATAATGAGCAGATATATTTTGACTGGTGGTTACAGTATATAATAATATCCTCTTTTTAAATTTTCATTAATTCCACATTTTCTCTTTCTCTCTTTTCTAAAGAATCATGATACAATGGAAAGATTGCTGAATTTGGAGGGAGAGGACATAAGTTCAAAAACTAACTCTGATACTTCCTACCTTGAGCGACCTTAAGAAATCCATCAACCAATAAACATTTATTAAGTACCCACTATGTGCCAGGCATTGTGTTAAGTGATGAGTACCAAAAAAAAAAACCAAAAACAATCCATTGGTCTCAAGAAGCTTATAGTATAAGGGGAAAAGTTCCAGTCTTTTGGAGTCTCAGTTTTCCCATTTGAATGATGAGTTGGCCATGACTGAACAACAATAAAATACAACTTCTAACTCCAAATTAGTGATAGCTTATGTGCAAAAAAAAACAACAACAAAAAACAAACAAACAAAAAAAAACCCAAAAATAAATACTGGACTAAACATTTGTGAGTGCATTTTTTTCAGGATATTTTATAATTTGAGGTTGAAACCTGTTCTATATCTTCAGGATTTTTTTTTAAATTTCAGTAAATGTATTTATTTGTAATACATATTGCTGTATGAATCATGTTGGGTGAGAAAAATCAGAGCAAAAGGGAAAAACCATGAAAGAGATACAAAAACAGAAAAAAGATGTGAACATAGCATTTTCAGAGAACTAAAGTCAAAGTCCTTTCCAGTACTAAAGGAACAGAGGTTCCTAAGGTCTTAAAAGTAAGGAAAACTTGAAAGAAATTGGTGGAAGTTGTACAAGTAAGGTTCAAAAAATATCATTTCCCAAATTAAGTGAACATATGAATATTTTATTATTGGTGGTTAAATCCATCAATGGTCGTAGGATCACAACCTACAATAATTTAGGGATCTTAGGAATCATCTATTCCAACGCCCTCATTTTAAACATAAGGAAACTGAAGCCCAGAGGACAATGGTCACATGCTAGATATAAAGGGCAAAATCCTCTGACTTCAAATGCTAACAATAACTGACATTTATATACTCAGATCACTTTGCATATATTATCTCATTTGAAACTCAAAACAACAGTCACAGTTAAATACTTTTATTGTCAGACTCTTTGTGACACCTTTCTTGGTAAAGATATTGAAATAGGTTATTATTTTTTTCTCCAGCTCCTTTTACAGATTTGGAAACTGAGGCATACAGGGCTAAGTGACTCACTTAGGATCATAAAGTTTCTGAGGCTAGATTTGAACTTATAAAGGTGAGTTTCCCTGACTCCAGACTTGCCCCTCCATGGGCTCTACTATGGCACTATTCAGTCATCCTTCCATTCTAAATCTATTTCTTGATCATCCTGCTACAAGCCTCTGTGTATATAACAAAACAGGAGGTACCAGAGAAAGTCTACAATACATTAGGGTAAAGTAGGGGCAAGGAAAGAGAACAGGATGCTTTTCTTACATATAATGATGCTTCCTGGCATGTTACCTTTGCAATAATAAAAGAGAACTAGACATTGAAAAGAGGCTTTTTACTTGGTGTCTTGTCCCTTTAAAAATCAATAGCTCTTTTAAATTCCTTGACTGACCCCCAAATAAAAAATTCTGAAGGAGGTGGTCCAGGCGCTCCAGAAATCCATTAAGGGCTACATGACTGATCTAATCCTGTAAATGTTTTACTGCCCAGAAGAGGTGTGGTGGCTTTAGTGGATTACTATTTAGCAGCCCTAATGGAATTCCTCTGAGCAGACATGGTGGGAGGAATAGTAGGGAGAGAGGGGTGTTAAGGTTTTCAGCCCCAACAAATGACTTGTCTCTGTGTAAAGTCTTGGGAATCTGGTTTGTTTTGTTTTTTGAGTTTTTTTTGCCTGCCCTAAAGAAACTGGTCATTTACAAATATCTTTGTTAAAACATAGGGTCTTAGTACAGCATATACAATATATAAACTCTTTAGTTAGCTTTCTTAGTGGCTCTATTAAATGCCTTAGAGCAATGTCATTTTTGAAGATGTTACTCTTTAAAGAATTGCCCATGCTTTTTTGTGCTGAAGAGAGACAAAGTCTGAGGCAGACCTAAGATGCTTAAAAATAAACTTTTTACAATCAAAAAGGCAATTTTTCTTACCATCAAATAAAAGCACATATCTCACAAGTACAGTAACTTAATGGGCAACTAGGTGGTATAATGGATAGAATGCTGGGTCTGGAGTCAGAAAAATCTGAGTTCAAATCCAGCCTCAGACATACTGTGTGAATTATGGAAGTCACTTAGTGCCAACATGTTTTCTCATCTGTAAAATGAGCAAGAGAAGGAAATGGCAAATGACTCCAGAATTTTTACCAAGAAAACCCCAAATGTAGTTACAAAGAGTCATATATAACCAAAAAGCTGAAAAACAACACAGTAACTTAAAATGTCTATTACAGATCACTTGAATAAGAGAATTATATTACATTCTATTATGTTATATTATAACAACATTATATTACAACACTTTCTTCTTTTCATTTCCTCCATTTCCCAAGAAGGGAGAGATCACAAAATGTTATTACTTATGTATCCTGTGAAGACCTGGAAAGTTTCAAAAACAAAATGAAGTGCTAACTACTGACTGAGAGAAGCTGACTAATCAGCTGAGATTTCAAAAGTTCCTTAAATTTAGAGCTAGAAGTGATCCGAGTAATTATTTAGTCCAACCACCTCATTTTCTTGATGGAGAAACTGAGTTCAGACAGGTTCATGACTTGCTAGCAAGTGGTAGAACCAGGATTTGTACTTGGTTCTAAACCCCCTCTTCAGCTGCTACTATAGACTAGATCAAAAGTCAGAATGCTTGGATTATTTGTCCAGATCTGTCATTAAATATACTCATATTGTGTCAGTGGGAATACTAGAACCAGAGATGAAACTTAATAAGGTCACACGCTACTTGACATTTAGAGGTGAGAGCAAAGATCAAAAGTCTCATGATTCCCTTAAGCAACGGTCTTTCTACTGTAAATTTGATTATACGACCTCTGCAAATCAGAGCCTTGATTTCCTCATTTGCAAAATGAAGAGTTGATTTTGATAAACTAAAAAAAAAACTTCTCTGGCTCTATTAATTTGTTGGAATTAGTTAAACACTGTTAATATTTTCTTCTAATATGATATTTCATAATCATTACTTTTCTCAGCATTTCATCTAGATAATAACAATGATCACTTAGATTCCAGATCACATGCTATCAGATAAATAATAAGAGCCATTATTTGTCCAGCATTTTAAACTTAGGGTTTTATAAGTACAGCATTTCATATGAAACTTACAATAACTATAAAAGTCAATAGTATAAGTACTTTTGTCCCCAATTTTATAAATGAGTAAAATGATGCTAGCAAGCTTCAAAGGACCATTAAGCTTAGGGCTGGAAGAGACTTCAAAATCATCTTTCATTTTTACAGATGAGGAAAGCCTGACCCAAGAACAAATTTAGGGGACTTGGTTAAGATGACACAGCTATTAAATAGCAGAGAAGGCTTTGAGCCAGGTCTCCAAAACTCTAGAACTAATACTCTTTTTATTATCTTCCTACACTGTCACTATATTTTCCCCCACTTTTTTTTCCCTGAGGAATCCACTTTTAAGAAAGCACTTTAATCACATTCTATACAATAGGATTTGGCTGTTCCATACCTAGAAAGAGGGGAAAATGTGCAAAAATATTTATGGAAGCTCTTTTTGTAGTGGCAAGAAACTGGAAACTGAGTGGATATCCATCAGTTGGAGATTGAATAAGTGATGGTATGTGAATGTAATGGAATATTATTGTTCTGTAAGAAATGATCAGCAGGATGATTTCAGAGAGGCCTGGAGAGACTTACATGAACTGATGCTAAGTGATATGAACAGAACCAGGAGGTCACTGTACAGGGCAATAAGATTGTATGATGATCAATTCTGATAGACATGACTCTTTTCAATAATGAGATGATTGAGGCAAGTTCCAACGATTTTGTGATGAAGAGAGCTGTCTACAACCAGAGAGGACTGTGGGAACTGAGTGTGAATTGCAACATAGCATTTTCACTCTTTTTGTTATTTGTTTGCATTTTGTTTTCTTTCTCATTTTTTTCCTTTTTGATCTGATTTTTCTTGTGCAGCAAGATAATTGTATAAATATGCATACACATATTGGATTTAACATATATTTTAACATGTTTAACATATATTGGATTGCTTGCCATCTAGGGGAGGGGGTGGAGGAGGGATAAAACACAAGGTTTTTCAAGAGTCAGTGTTGAGAAATTACCCATGTATATGTTTTGAAAATAAAAAGCTTTAATAAAAAAAGTTTTACCTTTAGTATTAGTGCATTGTGGCTTTAAAATATTTATAGGAATAGCAAAAATGCTTTCTTGCTCAGTATCTTCTAAGCCATAAGTGGCAAATTAAGTGAGTTGTCCATGGTTATTGTGAGCAATGGACTTCATTGTATTTTGAAACTAATCAAATTTTTACTTTAAATTGTGTCTTTAAAAAAAATGTTGGTTTTTTTGTAATTCTGAACTTGAAAAATACTACCATGATTTTTTTCCATAAGCAAGGGAACCCAAAAACAAAATATTCAAAATAAAAAATAATTATTACCTAGTTTGTTTATATATAATAAAGTCAACATTTTAGTTTCAAAGCTGCCAAGTTTCAGAGCCTCTCTCTCAACTATCTTCTATGATTTGCATTATTTAAAATGATTCACTGACATTTTTTTTTTCTCCTTTTTTGGTGGGAAGTATCAATATCACTAGCCCTTCTCTCCCTGCTCCTCCCCAAACCTCTCCCTAATAAAATAAAGGCATAAACAGGCAAAAAAATTCACACATTGGCTATGTACAAAAATGTATCTGTCATGTTATACTTTTAATTCTCTCAGGAAATGGAATGTATGCTTCATCACTGATCCTTGGGAAGTGTGGTTAGTCATTACCTTGAGTTCTTTAAAGAGCTGCTGAAAGAAGTCTTTCAAACTTGTTTTTCTTTATAGTATTGTGCAGTCATTATGTAAATTGTTCTCCTGGTTCTAATATCTCTACTTTGCTTAAGTCTATGCAAGTCTTCCCAAGAATTTCTGAATCCTCTCCCCACCCCTGCTTTTTTTTTTAAAATAGATATAGTTTGTCAAAATCTTTTACCTATTTTTATTGATATTATTTGGTTTTTTGGTTAGTTTGTATTAATATAATCTATTATTTATAATTGTACTAATATTGAACTAACCCTGTATCCCTGCTGTTAATCTAATCTAGTGTATTTTTTTTAAATACGGCAATGCAACCACTTTATTAATGCCTAATTCACAGTTTTTGTATTGATATTCATTAGGCATATTGGTCTATACTTTCTGTCTATACTTTCTTTGTCTTTGATTGATTTACTATCAAGCAAGCCTATATTTTTATTATCAAAAGGACTTGGTTCAAATTCTTTTTTCTCCCTTTTTTCATAGAATTTAATGTTGGAATTAATAATTCTTTGAATATTTAAAAGAATTTACTTTTAAATCCACTTCATCTTGAGGTTCTAGTGCTCTTTCTATTATATCATGATGTTCCTATCAGAGACATTCTACTTCAAATAGTACATGTAATACTATTGGAAATCACAGTTACAGAATTTTATATGTGGAAGGTACCTCAATAGCCATGTAATCCAACTCATATAAGAGGAAGAATTCTGACCATAATATCCAAATTCTGTGTGAAAACCCCCTTGAAATCTGTTTCTTTCTCCACAGTAACTCCACTTTGGGATAGCTTTAATTGTAGGTAAGTTTTCCTTCCATTGAGCCTAAATAATATTGATTTCAATGAATCATAGAATTTGTGAGTTGGTGGAAACCTCAGAGGCCACCAAGTCTAATCTATACAAGAAATAAATCTTGACTATAACATGCTATAGAAACTGTCATCCAACCTCTACCTCAAGACTTCCAAGCAGGAGATAATTACTGCTTCTCTGGGTAGTCTATTCCATTCTTCAACAGCTCTAATTATTAGGAAGTTTGCCTTGATAACAAAACTATACTTCTTCCCATCACTCCTGGTTCTGCCCTCTAAGATCAAATAAAACAAATCTAAGTTCTCTTCCATGTGACAGTATTTCAGATACTTGAAGACAGCTGTCATTTCTCCTCAGAGACTTCTTTTCTCCAGGTTAACCATCCCCAGCTACTTCAATCAATCCTCACATGACATAAACTGAAGGATTTTTACTTTCCTGATTACCTTCTGCTAGATTCTCTGCAGCTTATTAATTTTCATCTTAAACTATGATGCCCAGAACCAAATATGCTATTTCATAAAATTTTGTGAAGATTCAATGAGATGATGTACATGAAGTGCTTTGTAAACTTTGAAGTGATATATAAAGGTCAGCTTTCATTGAGAATGATAAGATGGAAAACAAGATGATACTTAAATAATTTTAAACAATAAATTTGCAGTTAAAATTAAAACAAGAAGATAGAAAAAAACAAATTGTAGGATGAAGGAAATATGGTTTGACAGAAGTTCATATTAAAAAAATTCACCTATCATTTTTCTCTCTGAAGCTCTGCTTCTGGTGATGGCAGTGTCCAGTGAGAGGCAATGGTATAAGGAGATATTTCCAAACTAAAATAGGTATATAGGCCTATGAAGTGGACATAGGTCCTTTGTCTCTATATATTCTTTTCATTTTAGGTGAAGGGATTCGAGATTCTGAACCTCGTGAGTTTCAAAAGGACAGTAAAAGGAACTTTTTATAACAGGTTTTGCAGCCAGTACTGATAGATACTCAGAAGAACAAGGAGTAATCTTTGGGACTCAGGCCATAGTCAGCTGAGACAAAAATGCATCTGGCAGTTATGCATTATGGATGTGAACTTAGTGGGACCAATACCATGAAGGAATTCAATTAAGTCTCAGCTAACTCTCCCCAGACACCAGGGCAGTATGAAGAGATATATTGTCCCACATTGTTAGAGGAAAATGTTTGTATTTATGGTTTTTCTATATCTGTTAATGAAATATCCTATTGTAAAAGCTCTTAAAAATCCTTTATATTTGTTTAAGTAGTTACCAAATGAGAGAGGGAGGTTACAGAAGATAGAATGAAGATAATTATGAGCTATGCTGATAGAAACAAGTAAAAGTTCCATCACATAGGGTCAGACAACATCTCAATTGTATTCAGTTTGGGGAGTCACAGTTTAAAATAGACATTGAAACATCTAAAAATGTTTACAAGAAGGCAACCAGGGACAAGGATTTGGAAATTTCTCTTAATGAAGAACAATCAAGGATCTGAGAATGTTTTGGCATGGAGAAGAAAAGACAGGGTACTTGTGATAATTACATTTAAATATTTGGATGCAGGTTTAGAATTATAGTTTTGAGGGTGAAACTAAAGAGTAGAAATGGAAAAGACACTTCAACTTATTTTAAGAAAGACTTTTCTGCCAATTAGCATTGTCTATAAATAAAATGGGATGAAGCATGAAGTAGCAAGTTACCCAGCAGAGGAAGAATTCCAGTAGAGGGTAAATAATTATCTGTGAGGAAAATTGTAAAGGGGATCATAGGAGCTATCTAGTCTAGGGGCCCCCTCATTTTATACAAGTTTTATGACTTATACAGGGTTTCACAATATGAAGTAAGCTTCAGAAGGGATTTTTCACATAAATCCTCTGAATCCAGAAAATATGCTTTTATTATCATAATACATTTTGCTTGAAGGGTTAAACTAAATATCTTAGAATTAAAGAATTATAGTTTTTTTAAAAAGATTATGAATGGGATTTAAATATCTAGCCTAAATCCTACATTTCAGATATGAGGAAACTAAGACAAAACAAGATTAAATTAAGGGTATACAGCTAAGTGGCATATCATGAACTCCAACTCGGATTTCTGCTATAAAATGCAATGCCCTTGCTGTTCTTTTGGATTTCCTTTTGATTCTAGGGTTCTGTGAATTTATGCCCCTAAAGTACAGAGACTAACCTCAAAACCCTTTCAGTTTAATGTTTAAGTGAACTTTTAAACCTTTGTTACTAAATATATATTAAATAAATGGCTCAAATCACTTTAAATAAACATCACTGTCTAAGGGAAATAATGAAAATTACTGTTATTCATAGTGATTGACTTGAATGTCAACAGTTAAATGAAAAAATACAAAAATCTAGAATGTCATAGAATCTTGATATTATAGATTTAGAATTAAAAAGGACCTAAGAATTCATCTAGTCCAATCCCCTCTTACAAAGAAAGGAAAAAAACCTGACATTCAAAGAGGGTGACTATTTCAGGGTCACTTAGGTGGTAACCATTGGTCAGGAATCAAGGCTAGGTCCTCTGGCATCTGATCCGATACTCTTTCCACTATACCACCTTGCTTTAATTTTATTCAGCAACCATCTGTAAAGTGTATCCATGTTTCTGGTATAATGCTCAATACTAGAGATACAAAGATGAAAATAAAACAATACCTGGCCTCAAGGAGCTTACATTCTACTCAGGAGATACAACATGCAAACAGATAATTAAATCCATAGTATATAGTTATCCTAGGTAATTTCAAGACGGGAAAGAGCAATAATAATAATAATTGGATAATGGAAGATTTTAAATGGCAAACTAAAGCCTTTTATCCTAAAAGGAGTTGCTAAAGATTTTTGCATAGGGGAATAACATGGTCATATCTTAGTTTGAGAATTATACTTTTGGAAGCTGGGTAGAAAATGGATTAGAGAGAAAAAAGAACTAAAGGATAGAAAACTTCTGGCCCAAAGGCCAAGTTTAGTCCTTTGTTTGACTTCATATGACTTAAGATATGATACTATTCTATCTATTTCAATACTACCACAGATAATTTCCCCCCAGAAAGCTACTATGATATTCAGATCATAAAGATACTGTATTGATTATCTCCCTATATTGTCTGGACTATCAAAACACCTACAAGGATCAGAGCCTTAGAAGCAGTGCCATATCAATAATGTATCAAAGCTATCCAAACAAGAACTCTTCCTCACAGGCTCAGACTGTAAAACTGACCCTTTTATACATAAAGATAGCAGCAAGCCCTATCATAAAACATCAGTCACCTAGAGAGGAGACACAGAGTAGTACGGTCATTTCAGTCACATCCAGCTCTTCCCAACCCCATCTGGGATTTTCTTGGCAAAGATACCAAAGTACTGTGCCATTTCCTTCTCCAGCTCATTTTACAGATGAGGAACTGAAGCAAACAGGGTTAATTGACTTGCCCGGAATCACAGAACTAGTAAGTGTCTGAGGCCAGATTTGAAATCATGAAGATGAGTGTTGCTGATTCCAAGTCCCACCTAATTGCCCTGGAGATACAAAGATATGTAAATTGGGGGATCTTTTTAGAAAACATAAATGTTGAAAAAACATCTTTCCCATATACTCTTAAAGTTCTCCTAATGGGTCATACAAAACATTAAGAGGAACTTGATTAAATCCAGTAAGCCTTTCATTCTTAAATTCTGATAAATTCTCCTGGTTATGCTATCTTTTCAAACCTCCTAATGATGACATGACAATGTAATTCAGTTGAAAATTTTACAACTGCTATTGCCCATGGTGCATAAACTTCTCTGCCATCATAAGAGATTGAGTAGAGTAAAATTAACACTCACAGAAACATAATCAATGAACATCTCTCTTTCTATTAACCCTGATTAACCTTTAGCTTTATTCCAACAAACTATGTCCTTAACTTTGCTTCTTGTTTGATTGTTCTTGCTTGAGTCCTGCTTAGTGAAGGGGGGGTAAGATAGAGAATAAGCATTTATATAGCACTTATTATACACTAAACACAATGCTAAGTGATTTAGAAATATTAGCTTATTTGATCTTCACAACAATGCTGCAAGGTGGATGCTATTATTATCCCCATCTGACAGTTGGGGAAACAGGTAAACAAAGACAAGACCTGTCTGAGACCAGATTTAAGCCCACATATTCCTTACTCCAGGACTGGTACTCTATCCAGAGCATATAGCTGTCTGAGCATTCTTCAGCTTGACCCTTAAATCGTTAACTGGACCATTTTCTTGATTCATTGCAAGATGTTTCTCTTACCAGTTCTGCCTCCTGAAAGAGAATCATAGCAATCACCACTGATGGACACAACTATTCCCATTGGAAGTACCCTCTACCCTGATGGTACCTTCCCCTGAATATGGATTCCTCCCAGAATCTAAGAAAAACTTATTCAGGTCCTCCATATCTCCATTTTTCTCCAAGCCCCACTCCTAACTCTCCAGCCTCTCTGAGCCATGCTCCTGCCTTCTTCCATCTTTTTTTTTCAGCTTGCTTTTATGTGCTATCTTTTTTCATTAAAATACATTCTCCTTGATCGTAGGGACTGTCTTTGTTTCTGCTTGTATTTGTATTTCCTGCACTTTAGCATAGCACCCAGTACAAAGTAATTACTAAATAAACGTTCAATGATTCAACTTGACTTGATTCTTCTGGACCTTGAGGAGACCCCTAAAACTAGTTCTCTACCACAAATTAACTTCAGTGGGCTATTCTGGAAATAGTGATGGGATTCCATTGAGTTAAAAAGCAGCTGAAAAGTTGCAAAAGTGAACTCTCTTAACAGTAGTAGTAAGAGATAAATGACACTTAGTTCAAGTTAATAGCAAGATGTAACATGTAGTAAGTGTGCCCGATGATGTGTGAATTTTTCTTGTCCTCAATCTTTACTGCCCCACTTTAGTTCTTGCACAAATTCAAGGTCATGAATAATTCACATACCTTATAATAGGACAGTGAAAGGGAAATGTATGATTCTCTTTAAGTCAATCAAATTGCAACAGAGATCCATGGGGAGTCAAAGTCAGATACACACTATAACTTGAAGAATACCAGAAAGAAGTAAAAGAACTTGGGTTAAATGCATACAGAGACCAATGGGAATCAGGATGAAATGAGAAACTGAATAGAAATACGGCAGCAGAAAAACATGGACACAATAGAATTGCTAATCAAATTTTCACTGCAAATTACTGAATCATAGCAACTATAGGGCAGTAATATAAATTAGGAGGAAGTTCCTCAGCAGATAAAGGTGATGATGGGGGGGGGACTCTAGAATATCTAACAAGCTTTCTATCCTTTTGGAAGGAAAAGGAAGGGAAGTGTTACCAAGAATATTATTGCAAAGACTGTATAGATCCACATAGAAGGCAAAGGCTCATCAACCATGAAAGGAAAGTGGTTTGGCTTCTATTGTGAGCCCCTTTTATTTTGGTTGGGTTAAATAAAACCTGTCCTATATTGTCAATGTTTTGTTAGCCTTAGTACTTATGTGGAAGTTAAGGATCCTTGTAGAGATATGAGCCAGATTCGGATATTCTCAGAGAAAATTTCAGGTGGTAGTATGATTTATTTTTATTTTTATATTTATTAA
The DNA here is from genome assembly GCA_023553655.1 of Myrmecobius fasciatus. NCBI lineage: Eukaryota > Metazoa > Chordata > Mammalia > Dasyuromorphia > Myrmecobiidae > Myrmecobius > Myrmecobius fasciatus. Next base: position 778,499 of record JAJPUD010000114.1, read on the forward strand.
TATATATATATATTTATTAAAGCTTTTTATTTGTATAACATATGTATGGGTAGTTCCCCAGCATTGATCTTTACAAAGCTCTCCATTACAAATTTTACCCCCAGTCTCCTCCCCTCCCCTAGATGGCAGGAAGTCCACTACATGTTAATAATGTTGAAATACTTGACAAGTTGTGCAAGAAAAATCCTGTTTACAAGAAAAAAAAAAAGAAAACCAGAGAAAGGAAACACAATGCAAGCAATCCTCAATAGAGAGCATAAAAATGTTATGTTGTGGTCCATATTTCATATCCCTCTCTCTGGGTGTATATGGCTTTCTCCAGTGAACAATTGGAACTGGTTTGAGACAATTTTTTGTTGCAGAGAGCCATGTCCATCAGAATTGATCATCATGTAATATTGTTGTTGCTGTGTATAATGATCTCCTGGTTCTGCTCGTTTCACTCAGCATCAGTTCATGCAAGTCTCTCCAGGCCTCTCTGAAATCGTCCTGCTGGTCGTTTCTTACAGAGCAATAATATTCCATAACATTCATATACCATAATTTATTCAGCCACTCTCCAATTGATGGGCATCCCTTCAGTTTCCAGTTTTTAGCCACTACAAAAAGGGCTGCCACAAACATTCTTGCACATGTGGGTCCCTTTCCCTCTTCTAAGATCTCTTTGGGATATAGGCCCAGTAGAAACACTGCTGGGTCAAAGGGTATGCACAGTTTGATAACTTTTTTTTTTAATAAAGCTTTTTATTTACAAAACATGAGTGACCTTTCAACATTGACCTTTGCAAAAAAACCTTTTTTTTTTCCCCAAGCTTTTCCTTTCCTTCTCCCCACCCCCC
>JAJPUD010000114.1:779737-793971 GCA_023553655.1 Myrmecobius fasciatus
AGATCTAGAAAGAGAAGAAGAAAAACAACAACCTAAGAAGGAAAACAAAATGCATGGAAATATTCACAGAAAGCCTTAAAATGCTGTGTTGTGGTTCACTCTCAGTTCCCACAGGCCTCTCTCTGGATGTATATGACTATCTTCATCGCAGAACAACTGGTTTGAATCACATAGTTTGATAACTTTTTGAGCATAGCTCCAAATTGCTCTCCAGAATGGTTGGATCCGTTCACAGTTCCACCAATAATGTATTAGTGTCCCGGTTTTGTTTTTTTCTTTTTTGTTGTTGTTTTATTTATTCTAATTTTTTATTCCCCTTTCATCTTCCTCACCCCCTCCCCAAGCAGGCTACAGTTAAGCAAGATATATTTATATATATGTGTGTGTATATGTATATATAATACATATATATATATATATATATTCACACCCACCCATAAACCCACTGACATATCTAGACTTACATGTATACATACTCACATATACTCAGATACATATATAAGCATATGCATTTACCTATATGTAAACATGGATAAAAACAATATTAAAATGACTGACATATAATGTAGACCTCTCTTGACTGAATCTTTAAGGTCTGACCTTCTAAGATCAATGAATGCTAGCCCTATTTTTTTCTAATAAATTTTACTTCTGATTCTTGTAGTATTTGTGTATATCTCTTATTTCCTATCCCTGCTAACTCTTCTACTTTAATTCTGCTCCTTAACTTGCCTTATTACTTAATCTCCCTCCCTCCCTCTCTTTCCCTCTCTCTCTCTCTCCTTCTCTCTCTCTCTCTCTCTGGATACACACACACACACACACACACACACACACACACACACACAGTGTTCCCTATTTAATCCATTCCTAATATGTGTAGCTTTTCAGAACTATGACCATCCCACCCCCCCATGCCTCAGTATTATTTCTACCTCTGCACCTCATTTGTATAATATAATTACTATTTTTACCTTTTCCTGGACAGTATTGCTTTTTTATAATCAGATCATACTCAATTCTGCCCCAGTCTATTTTTTTGCATTACCTAGTTACTAATGTCAATTTTAAATATACATTTCCTATGTGCTACACATAAATGATTTGTCCATGTTAAGTTTCTTGAAATTAATCTTTGACATTATCTCTTATATGTTAAATTTTCTATTAAGTTCAGGTTTGGTTGAAACAAAGTCCTGAAAATCTTCAAGTTTGTTGGACATCCATTTTTTTTCAATTAATATTATAGGTAATTTTGCTGGAAATGATATTTTTGGTCACAGACATACTTCTCTTGATTACCAGTATATATTATTCCAAGACCTGTGGTCTTTTATTGTAGCTGTTACTAAGTCCTGTACCATTCTATTCCAACATATTTTAACTGTTTTTTTATTTGTTTTTTTTTTTTACAAAATTTTCTTTTTGGTCTGGGTTTTTTGAAATTTAGCAATAATATTCCTATGTGTTTTTTTTTTTTTTTTTACAAAGTATCTCTTTGAGGTGGTGATTGGTGGTTTTGTCTGTTTCTACTTAACTCTCAGGTTCTATCATTCAAGACAATTTTCTTGGATTATTTCTTTCATTATTGTGTCATGGTTGTTTTTTTTTTGTTGTTTGTTTTCTTTTCTTTGTTTTTTTTTTTGTTTTGGTCAAAGCTTTCAGGTAGTCCAATTATTCTTATATTTTTTCATTATCAATCTGTACTCTAGGTCTGTTGCTTTTCTTATAAGATGCTTCACTCTGTGTTCTATTTTTCATTCTTTATATTTTATTTTGTTATTTCTTGATTGCTTGTAGCTTTATTGGCTTCCCTTGCCCAATTCTAATTTTCAAAAAATTATTTTCCTCTTTAAGATTTTATCTCCTTTTCTAGTTGGTTAACTTCTTTTTTCATAATCTTTTTGTTTTTCTTAGATTTTGTTTTTTGTTTTTTTTTAGTTTTTCCTCAATGTTTCTCACCTGATTTTAAGTCTTTTATAAGTTCTACAAATTCTTTCTGGGTCAGGAGTCATTTAACATTATTCTTTAGGGTAGAAAAGGCTTTTTTACATCATTGGGTTCTTTCTTCTTTGCCAATTCTTTTTTTTTGTTGTTGTTGTTACAAGAATTATTAGTGTAAGCACCTCTAAACCTGGGGTTGGGAAAATGCTGTGGCTTTACTTCAGCTCTCCTTTGTGATCTGGAACTTCAAACCAAAAGCTTCCCACTCCTGCAGTTACTCACAGCCAACAGCATCCCTGCCTCACTGCTTCTGTACTCACCAGGTGTGCTGAGTTCTTCTTTGCCAAGGTAGAATCTCTGCAGCACAGCTGGGTCTGGTCCTAATCAACTGAGGTTCCCTCAATCTTCTGACACTCAGATCCACATTAACAAGGCAGTGACAGTTCCTATGGTTCAGGTGGAGGTTTGAAGCAAACCCAGCTAGGCCCCCCACTTGCTGTTTCAGTGGAGCTAGCCTGGAGGTGTTTGTTCTTCATACCAGTTAATCCCTTTCTTGCACCCAGGAAGATTCTTGTTCTGCCCCAAGTCTTCTTTGTTTTTTGCCCTGAGGCACGAATTGATTCTATTTGTGCAGGCAATCTGGGGGGCTTGAAATTTATTGACCTACTCCTCCATCTTCTCAGAATACTCCTGTGGTAGTATGACCTAAAAAGAAAATTATCAAAATACCTCTAAAACCAAATTGGGCTCATATACTTTGGAACAATGGTAATGGTCCATTACTTACACATGAAAAATGTAATATTAGATCCATCTACCTGTCTCTTCCCTTCTCTTTACTTCTCTTTTCTTTCCCTTTTCCCTCTATGATTGGTTCTTGTCTTTTTCCTCTTTAGCCCATCTTTTTCTTCCTTCTTTCCTATCTCCCTGTTTCTTCTTTCCTTTCCTCCTCTTCCTTCCCCTTTCTCTCAAAGTACATAAATAACTGTATTTAGTTGTTTTTTGTTTCCAGGTTTCCCCCAATTGATTTCTATGGATTATTGGCTTTCAATGCCAAACACTAATAATAATAATAAAAGAAAATCCCTAAAATATCTCCTTCCTGAAAGGGTCACTAAATTTATTAGAATTAACCTTATCCTAATAATTAGCTGTTAAAGCTAAGGTCTAGAGGTATCCAGCAGTTACTCTGCATTGAGAAGAAGAAGGAGGAGAAGAAGGAGGAGGAGGAGAAAGATGAGGAGGAGAAAGAAAAGAAGAAGGAGGTAGAGAAGGAGGAGGAGGAGAAAGGAAAAGATCATCTCAATGCTAACACTAGTAGTAATGGAAAGTCTTTATATGACCTAGTTTGACTTTTGAGTACTACAGCCTGGTGAGTTTTTTAACTTTAAGTTCTATCATTTTAATTATTATTATTTAAATTTTCCCAGAGAAGTTTTCTAGTAATTAGAATGTACCATTTCATAAATCAAGATAACCTAAAGGACAAGTATGACCCTGATTTTATTCAGTATTTTAAACCATATCTAGCAGCTTAGACACATGATATATATGGATATCATTTTGTTATGATTATGCTGAGATAGGTTAGGTTTGTAACAGAAGCTGTAATTAGCACTTTTTTTCCTCCAAAAAATTGATTTCCTTTTGGGTCTCACTATTTTGAGAGGATACTGAACCTCAAATTTACTTCAAACAATGGACTTGCCATTTGTTGATTCTGTTTTGATAGGAGAAATAGTCAATGGGAATATTTATTCATCCATCCTTTGAAGAACTATGGTTTCAGGCCAAACCCCATTTGGGCATTACTTGGGCTTAGATTGTCTCAGAGTGAATGTAAATAGCAATTGTTTCTGTTTTGGCCAGAAATTGAGGGTTTTTCCCTTCACATTAATACAAATGCAGATAGATTGAGAGACAGATAAAGATATGCATATATAGTTTAGTTTTTATAGATGAAACAAAAAACAGTCCCTGTCCTCAGAAACTCATGCTTCCCAAGACAGGAAATAAATATAAAAGTAGATCAATATGCGTGTGATAATTTGGGGAGAAAGAGAAAATGAAGAACTAGGGAGAGCAAGAAAGGTTTCTGATAGGAGGTACACATAAACTGAGCTTTTATAGAGTCAGGGACTCTAAATGGTAGAGATGAGAATGTTTATTCCAGAAAGAAAGAGCAGCCCATTCAAAAGCACAAAAGAAGGGAGATAGAGCACATATTCAAGGGATTATGACCTGCAAACCAGTTGGGCTAGAACATAAAGTAGGTGAAAGGGATTAATGGGCATCAAGTTTACAAAGGTAGACTGGAGTTAAATTGCAAAATGCAAAGTGGAAGAGTTTGTATTTTATTTTTTTGTATTTTTATTTATATTATATTTGTATTTTATTGTTCATATTGTTGTTCATCCTTGTTCTTGAAGAGGACCAATGACATCATGAGGCTGATGTTTTGACTTTCTGTGAAATTAAATTTTAGTGAGGCAGAGGTGCACAAAGTCATTTTATTCTAGAGGCACAGAGAGGCACTAAAGAGTCTTAATCAAGGGAGTAAATTGGTCAAATTTATAATTGTGTCCTGCTTTTGGTGGGCATTTTACCTGATTATAGTAGGATGGTAGGGTAACAGATTCATGGTACTAGGTGGGACTGGCTGGTACCAAACATGAGTGCCACTGTATAACCTTATTAGGTGATTGGACTGGATTAGGAATTAAAACTGGATCCAGAGGGTGAACTAGGATTTGCCACAGACAGACAAGAGTTATTCCCAGAGACACTGATTCATTGTTGGTGGAACTGTGAATGGATCTAACCATTCTGGAGAGCAATTTGGAGCTATGCTCAAAGAGTTATCAAACTGTGCATATCCTTTGACCCAGCAGTGTTTCTATTGGGCCTATATCCCAAAGAAATCTTAAAGGAGAGAAAGGGCCCCACATGGGCAAGAATGTTTGTGGTAGCCCTTTTTGTAGTGGCTAGAAACTGGAAACTGAATGGATGCCCATCAATTAGAGAGTGGCTGAATAAATTATGGTATATGAATGTCTTGGAATATTATTGTTCTGTTAAGAAAAGACCAGAAGGATGATTTCAGAGAGACCTGGACAGACTTGCATGAACTGATGCTCAGTGAAATGAGCAGAACCAGGAGATCATTGTACATGGCAACAATAAGATTATATGATGATCAATTCTGATGGACATGGCTCTCTTCAACAATGAGATGTTTCAAATTAGCTCCAATTGTTCAGCGATGAAGAAAGCCACATACACCCAGAGAGAAGGATCTGAATGTGGACCACAACATAACGTTTTCATGCTCTCTATTGATGTTTGTTGCATTGTTTCTCTTCTCAGATTTTTTTTTCTTGTAGATCTGATTTTTCTTGTGCAACAAGATAACTGTATAAATATGTATACACATTCCATTTGTCAAGTATTTTGACATGGTTAACATGTATTAGACTTCCTGCCATCTAGGGGAGGGGGTGGGGGAAAAATTTGTAACAGAAAGCTTTGCAAGGTCAATATTGAAAAATTACCCATGCATATGTTTTGCAAATAAAAAGCTTTTTTTTTTAAAATAAGAGTTATTCCAAGAGTTTGTTTAGGGCAAGAAATAAGTCATTGTAAGGCAAGAGTCATAAAGGTCATAATCTAGACTCCAAAGAGCAGATAGACTAAAGACATGTCAAGTGTGGGAGAAAGATAGGAAGCATGAAAACAAAGGGGATAGTTCTTCAAGACAGTCTGGTACACATTAATGACTTAGTGCCTGGTTAATGCATCTCTGACCCTCCAGTTAAACTTTCAGGCCCCAATAACAACCCCATTCTTGAGGGACTGAATCACAAGAAGTATATCTGACTTTTCCTGACCCTACCAGCAAACTCCTACCTGAGAGAAGCCCTTTAGGTCTTCAAGAAATAAATTTTCAGAAATATCCCGTGATTCTCCCTGCCCCTCACCCCCAATACTATCCCTGATAAGAACTTTGATTCTTCAAAGGCTGAATCCCTAGAAAGTATTCCCTGCTTCTGGCTGCCTTGTTCCTTAGCCTCAATAATAGTTTCCATTGCTCAGAAGGAAGCAATTTCCTATTTTTCGGCACAAGGTAGAAATATCAAGTTCTTCTTCAACTTTACATTAATTGGAATGGATACATCAAAGAAATTTTTTCAGATATAAGAAATGGCTTTCCAATCAGATGCCTTCCAATTTAGAGTTATAAGAAGAGTTACAAAGGCCTTCCCTCAGAATGACCCTCTGTGGTAGGTGGTACAAGTATTGGGGGGAGAGGAAGTTTGAAGGAAGGGGTCCCATTCTGTTATTTCATCAGTTATCATTTCCTGATGAGGAAATTCCTTCTACCAAGACTGATTGACATTTGCTTACAATATATTGTACCACTGGTCTTCCAGTTATCCAAGTTTAGAACATCAATGTAATCCTAAACTCTTCACTTTCCATCACTCCATAGATTCCATCAGTTGCCAAATCTTTTCACTTCTACCTCCATAAAATTTCTTACATCTGTCCTCTTCTTTCTAACATTTGTCTGCCACCAAAGTTCATGCCTTTGAATCAGGTAGATGGTGAAGTGGATAGAAAGATGAGCCTGGAGTAGGAAGACATCTTCCAAAGTCCAAATCTAGCCCCAGACACTTATAAGCTATGTGATCCCGGGCAAATCATGCCACTTCATTTGCCTCAGTTTCCTCATCTGTAAAATGAGCCAAAAAAGGAAATGACAAACCACTGCAGTGTCTTTGCCAAGAAAATCCCAAATGGGGTCATGAAGAGTTGAACACAACTGATGTCTCCTTAAAAATAAAGAGAAAACTTTGCCTGGTTCAGTGTCCCATTCCCAAAATGTACTTTAAATGTATTTTGTCCATTCTTATTTATATTTATGTTGCCTTTCCTGATAGAATGTAAGTTTCTTGAGGGCAGGGACATTTTTGGTTTTCAGTATTTATAAACTCAACATATACTTATTGATTGATTGAATGAATGACTCCCAGTGCAAGTATTATCATTTCAATCTTATAGAAGAAAAACTGAGGCTTGAGAGAGATTAAGTGATTGTATCAAAGTCAAAGAACTAATAGGTCAGAGCCAGGCTTACCTAGTTTAATACCTGTCAAAACCAGATAAACCTCATTCTATCTTTGTTCCCCTTCACCTTCCATCCCTCCTCAAGTAGTTTGACCCAAGATCAATGTATAGTATTTTTAAGCATTTTATTAAAGTTGAAGGTGTTTGCTCAGAGCTTTTAAAAATGATCTCAGCCTTTTAAGTCCCTGAAAATCCTATGACTGTCTCAGACAGTTGTATTTATTGTCTGGGGACAGGACTAGATTTACACACAGTGGAACTGAGCCACTAACTGTGAGGAATGATTTGAGAACCAGAAGCCTAAACATCTTCACCAGACATTCTCAAATTCCCATTTCTTCCCTTGGTTAATACATTGAAGACTGATATTAAAATATAAATGTATTAATGTGAAGTGTAATTTTAATAGCCTTTAAACTTTAACTTAATTTTAACTGTATAAGCTTTAACAGCTATTAAACATAACCATTATTCTAATTATAGATAACATTTACAAAGCCTAGAAGGCTTGAAAAGTTCTTTTACATATCTAACAGTAGGCTGGAGATTGGGACTCCAGCCCTGAATTGGGAAAGGTCTTTCTCTCCTAAATAGCTCCTGGAACTGTCCAGCAGTCCCTTTCATGTCCCAAATGAAAGGGACTCAAGAAACAGACAAGGACCAAAGCAATTACAGGTGTTTATTAGAAATAAGATTAGAGCCACCAGGTATACTCTTGAACAGAATAAAAGAATAAGACTGGAAATGAGTCTAGTTGGGAAATAAATGCCAGACACATCCATTTTAAGAAAGGGGAAAAGGGGAAGGAAACAAAGACCACCCATGCCAGCAAATTGTGTGGTCTTAGTTTTCTTTTCCTCAGAGGTTCAGTCCTCTGAGTGAGCACTGAAGATTAAAACTCTCTCTCTCTGTCTCTCTGTCTGTCTGTCTCTCTCTATGTCTCTCTGTTTCTCCTTATCTCTGTCTCTCCTTATCTCTGTCTCTCCCTCTGTGTCTCTCTGTCTCTGTTTCTCTGTCTCTGTTTCTCTCTCTGTCTCTCTGTTTCTCTCTGTGTCTCTGTCTCTCTATCTCTGTCTGTCTCTCTCTCTGTCTCTTTTCTCTGTCTCTCTGTGTCTGTTTCTCTCTCTCCCTCTCTCTATCTCTCTTTGTTTCTCTCTGTGTCTCTATCTCTGTGTTTCTGTCTCTGTCTCTCTCTCACTCACACACACACACACACACACTCATATTTTTCTACTTGGACTCTTGCTTCTCCATTCTCCCAGGACTAGAAGTATGAGTATGTCAACAAGCTTCTGCCATGGACCCAATTCCAATGCTACTCCATGTTTCAGGGAAACCCTGACACCTCTTCTCTGCTCTTTGAGTGTTTTCTTTCCTTTCTCTCATGAGATAATTAAAACTCTTGATGTAAAGGGAAAATTGTCTTCTAGTCAGGGGTATGTTAGGAAATGTTAAACAACCAGGAAATTAAGGCTGAGATTTATTGTGGCTTACACAGAGCTATCTATATAGCTAGTAAGTCTGATTAGTACAGTTGTTGCTATTGTTGATGAGGACATGACCCCAGTTACTATTTTCTTGGTGAAGACACTATCATTTGTTATTTCCCTTTTTCAGCTCATTTTACAGATTAGGAAACTGAAGCAAATAGGGTCACACAGCTAGTAAAGTGTCCAAGGCAGGATTTGAACTCGTCCTCAGACCCAGAGCTCTATACTCAGCACCACCTACCTTCCTAGCCTCAAGACATGGAATACCTGATTTAAAGTCCTGACTCTGACACACATCAGGTAAATGACCCTAGTTGATCTCGAGCAAGTCTCTGAAGCTCTGTGTCTGTGTCCTCAGGTAATTCTTTCAGACTGGAAGTTATAGAACAGTTGTTGATATACATTGGTAGAGGGAGTTTCTTCACTAGGAATCCTTTATACCAGTGAAATCACAAGCAAAGGCAGAGCAAGGGGAGGGCAGTATTGAAGAGATCAGGGAAACAAAGGGAAAATAAGGAAAGGGAAGGGAAAACAAAATAAAGTAAGGCAAGACAAGGCAAAAGAAGAGGAACTTGATTACATAATGGACATATACCCAATGAATTATAGTGGAAAAGAAGGAAAAGCACCAGAACACTGGGAAATCCTTAGAAGAGCAGCTATATGGAGGAACCATGCTGGTCATTCATTTAAAAGGCTTTTTACTGCCTTTTAGCTACTATATGCTAGATATCAAAAGTGAAATAAAGCTAAGGCAAAGGTCTAGGGAAACCAAGAAGGCACTGGACCCAAAGGGAAACAGGGGGAAGTTAAAGAAGTTTTCTACAACAATGATAAGCAAAACTGGTTTCCAATTTGTGATTTTGCCAGTCTAGCCCAATCTTGGGAATACCTTATAGGCATCTCACCTGAGCTTCATTCAAAGCAAACAGGCTTGGTAAGGAAGCACTCTTTCACATCTCCTTGGTAGCCAATCTAGGGTTTAGAAAAGAACCTTTCCAACTGATGTCAGCAAGGATCCTGAAGGTTTGCTTGTTGGTGCTAACCACACACAGTAGGCACTTCTATGTTGGCAGAAAACATGATCAAAATTAATTTATTGGGATTGGGATTCACCAATACCCTAACTCATTCTCAGTTCCTTTTCTATCTTCTCAGTCAAATGGTCTTTCTTAGCTCCACTAAACTATTATTGGGAATAATTAACACAAAATGATGGCAGAGAATAGTCTAAATATTTTGTCCAACTCTTTGTGACTTCATTTGGGGTTTTCTTGACAAAAACCTGTGTTTCTTTCTCAAGTTCATTTTATAGTTGAGAAAACTAAGGCAAAGAGGATTGAGGGATTTACCCAAGGTCACATAAGCTAATAAGTGTCTGAAAACACATTTAAACTCAGGTCTTCCTGATTTCAGACTTGGCACTCTACTCAATGCACCACCTAGCTGCCTAGGTCTCAATATAGTTGTTCCTAAGCCCTATATAAGCCTAAGGGCTAAAGGCTTGGGATGTGATTCTTTTCTCAATTCCTTTCTTATCTTCTTGGTGCCCAGTAACATTTCATCTTCACTGATAGATTTCATAAGGCAAAAAGTGAATTTTTGGAAATGGGCATACCTATATGTGAAGAACATAGAGCCATTAATTTGAACAAGGTGATGGGTCTTTATAAATGTTTGATTGCTGATTAGGATGATTTTAAGTTTGTCACAGTATTGAGTCATATTCTACCATTTCCTTTTATTTTAGATCTGGACCACTCATTTCATATTTCTAGGAAACTCATAGTATGGCAGTTCCCTTCACCAAAGCAGATTGGCAACTGATAAGTAACTTACAATCTCAGTTGTACTGAGGGAGTACTCAGAGGTTGTGACTCACCCATGGACAAGGATGTGTTGGAGGCAGATCTTCCTGACTACAGGCCAGCTTGCCCTTCGCAATACTCTCCTGTTTCTAAACATAACCATTACTCTATGCAAGCTTTCCTTTGGTTTCGGGGGAGATTACATTTTTCTCTCCTTTTTTTTCCTGAGACAGCAAATAAACTTACAAGTAACATGTCACTCCCTCTAAAGAAAAGTAGATAACTTAATAGCAAAAACATCAAACCAGATAAAAATCTAAATTTGGTTGTCATAACTGTCAGGCCATTTAGAAACCAAATAATTCACACCCTGCTAATTGCTTTTATGTTCATTTATCCAAAAGACATGAGTCACCTTTCATAGATTCCTTAATTATGAATGACTTACACCTTGTTGATGTCAGAGCAGTATGTTATTCTTGTAAAAATTCTTCAAGAGGAATTTTTCCCCCAAAAAAGAGATCAATCTTTTTCAGATTTTAATTTATGTTAACATCTGATAGACTGGTGTCTTTTTCCAAAATCTATAGCCCGGAGGCCACAATATTCCTCCACATAAGTGCACTGGCGCTCACCTCATCTTCCTTTCATAAAATTGTTCAGAGGCTAGAGAAACTGAGTTTCTGAATCTTTTGCTTCAGGCCTTTGAGGGTTCTTTTTAACATGATAGATTGATGTGGGGTGCTTGAAGGAACAGCTGACAACAACCATCAATGAGACAGCACAGAAGCCCATGCAATGTGAAAGAGTCTCTGTGAATAAAAATGGGTCAGAAGCATTGGAAAGTTGGTGGCACATTCCTATTAAGGGCCTTAACTTATGTCCTCTTATGAAAGAAATGATGTTAAGTGGATGAGACAGCAGCAACTTTGCTTAATCCCTGCCATGCCAAAATAATGCAGTGTTTCCTGCCCATCCCCAGGTTAAAGTCCTTCTGGCAAACTAAAACAAGGGACTTTTATACCTACCATCCTATTCCTTTGAGCAGCATTATATTCCTTAGATAAGTCTCCTGTCATGATGTTGCCTCTTCATGATAAGAACTAATACAATATCCATGGGAAATCTGACATAAATGATGACGCCAAAAGCCGACCTATGGGGACTTTGAATGAGCTGAGTGTTAAAACCACCGATTCATTCGGACAGCTTTATGCTGACACAATAGACTTTAAGACCTTCGATCCAACACGGATGGGAGTTTCACACTAAGAAAAGATTGGCAGCGCCAGATGGAGAAATCTTGTCTTTATTCAGCATTGGGAGTGGTAGTACAACCTGTCTAAAACACTATCCCAACTGGGAGGTTCCATCGTTAGGAATGAGAAGGCAGATCAATCTCTCTGCTGAGTCAAATGCTGGCTTGTTTGCCAAGACTACTAATATGGATGTCAACCATGGCTTTGCACAATGGCAGCTTTCATTCCATGTTACAAACTATTTAAATTGCTAATATGCATTTTGTTTTGTTTTTTCTTTCTAGAGATCACCCATCTTCTTACTCTTATCCTGATTAATAGCTGTAGAAACTGATATCTTGAAAGCAAGCAACTCCAGTTTTTTTGTTATTGTTTTTATTTGGGGGGGTGTTTTTTTCTTAAGTGAACTGTGAAATTCTTGTTTTATGTATGTGGAAACAGCAGTAAAAGGCTAGCCTAAGGTCATATAATTCAAAACCAATAACAGAACATAGGATTTCTCTCATTCCTCCACCCCAAGTGACCACAAGAAGGCCCACCTTTGGGAAACACAAAATAAAATCGGGACTTGAACTCAGAGTATGATCTTGTGTTCAGAAGGATGACTCATGTGTAGCCAAGCCCTCTTTCCCAGGTGAAGCACAATGACTTAAGTAAAGCAATTTTCAGAAATCTGCAACCAAGACCCCATGGGATGAATTGTATCATGTGACAGCATCTTGAAAATAGCAAGGTATTTACCAGGAAAATCCTGAAGTAGCTCAATGTCTTTCCCCCTTCTCTGTTCCCTATCTGATTAATGGGTCCTATGGGAAGTGAATGGTTTCTGTTGGTCCTATAATGTACAGAGACAGGAAATCGGATTACATATATTTAAAAATGCTGCCAGGTCAAGATACCACATCATTAGAGATTCCCATATTCATGGTTTGAAGTATAGATTCTCTCCCTCAGAATCCTACTCATTCTTTTCCTCCTGTCTCATATTTAACCAAAGCAAAAACAAGAAATAACCGCGACCACCCCCAACAACAGCAAGAACAAACGCATCACAATGCTAAGGTAATAACTCTTTTGTAATGTAGGCAATCTTCTTCAGTTTGTACAAATGTAAATTCTACTTTGAGGAGGGAGGGAAGTTTATGACAATAATAAATCTATGAAGTTATCTCATCTACTAATATGCATATCTACAGAAGTACAAAGAAACCATATTGTGACTGTGGACATCCAAGGTACGGTGGATAGCGTGGTAATATTGTACAGTTTCCATGAACCACCAAGAAAAAAGTAAACTCCTTTCTATCTCCATTCAATTTTCTCCAAAGATCTATCATACTTAACTTTTCTAAAATTCTATTTACATCTTTAACTTCTTTCTTATTTATTTTGTAGTTCTATTTATCCAGCTCTGAGAGAGCAAGGTTGAGATCCCCCATTAGTATAATTTTGCTGGCTATTTCTTCTTGCAGCTCTTTTAACTTCTCTAGAAATCTGGCCGCTATACCAGTTGGTGCATATATATTTAGTATTTATATTGCTTCATTATCTATGGCACTCTTTAGCAAGATAGAGTTTCCTTCTTTATCTCTTTTAATTAGATATATTTTTGATTTTGCTTGGTCTGAGATCAGGATCACTACCCTTGCTTTTTTTTTTTTTTTTACTTCACCTGAAGCATAATAGATTTTGCTCCAGTCTTTTACCTTTACTTTTCATGTATCACTCTGTTTTAAATGTGTTTCTTGTAAACAACATATTGTAGGATTCTGGCTTTTAATCCAGGCTGCTATCCAAATACCATTGTAATCTTAAAGCCAGAAAGATCTAGGATACAATCTCACTTCTGATACTTACTAACTATATCCTAGCAGAGGCACTTCTCAGAATCTCAGTTTCCTCATCTGTCAAACAGGGATAAAAATGCTGATCATACATCTTTCACAGGGTTAGTTTCTTGTAAAATTTCCTTGTTGTTGCTTGGTTGTTTTCAATTGCGTCTGACTCTTTGTGACCCCATTTGGAGTTTTCTTAGCAAAGATATTGAAGTGGTTTTTCCTTTTCCAGATCATTTAACAGATGAGGAAACTAAGGCAAATAGGTAAGTATTACCTGAGGCAAAAAGGTTAAGTGACTTGCCGAGGGTCACATGCTAGTAAGTATTTGAGGCCAGATTTAAATTCAGGAAGATCGGTCCTACTGACTCCAAACCCAGGCACTCTATCCACTACACCACATAGATGTCCCCTTGTAAAGCTTAAATAAGAAAAAAAAGACTTTAAAGTGCTGTATGAATTCTGATTCTATTCAGTGTCGATATTCTTGGTTTCCCTGGCCCTTGCTTTTTCTTTCATAATTTCCCTCTTGTGTCAGTTTTCTAAGAGCAATGTAGAGGGGTCATATAAGAGATGCCAGTTGCAAAGTGGCTAGCAAGGTTAGGATTGGGGTAGAGGATCCTTAAGTTTCTCTTTCTTCCTTCCTTCCTTCCTTCCTTCCTTCCTTCCTTCCTTCCTTCCTTCCTTCCTTCCTTCCTTCCTTCCTTCCTTCCTTCCTTCCTTCCTTCCTTCCTTCCTTCCTTCCTTCCTTCCTTCCTTCCTTCCTTCCTT
>JAJPUD010000114.1:797155-807728 GCA_023553655.1 Myrmecobius fasciatus
TATCTATCTATCTATCTATCTATCTATCTATCTATCTATCTATCTATTTAATAGTGCCCAGTTTTGGGATCGTGCAGCAGGGACCACCTGGTGCCAGCCCACATTGAACGTTTGGTCAGCCTATTTTTTGGACCTACTTGATGACTAAGAAAGTAGCCTGTTCCTGATAAAAAAAACATTGCACAGGTATTCTATGACTGTTTTCTTACAGCTCACTATATAGTGAAGTCTTTCATATAGACTTTTAATTGGCTGCTAAGTCAGAACTAAACATATATACAAAAAACAAACCAAAAAACCCTACTACAGAAGAACTGGAGTTCTCTTTCCTGTTGGCCATGAATTGTAAAGACAAGACTACTCACCAGTCAGTCAGCAGGTGACAAACTAATAAGTCTGTGCTTCTTTTTATGCCTTATATTTGACCCAAGGCCTGAAGAGATCTCAACTGCCACAGGTATAGAAGTCAAACTGAGGAAGGAGCCAATGTGAGAAGTCACCTATTTCACCCATCCCAGTGATGAATCCATCCATTAGTTACTATGTATGTCCTACCAGCAAGGGACACATTCAGAAGTATCTGAGGCAGATATTTAGTAGCACACTTAATATAGTAGTAGCAACTTTAAATTTGAGCCTATTCTCCCTAGGAGCCAAGAAAAAAAGGGAACATTATATGTGTGTGTGTGTGTGTGTGTGTGTGTGTGTTGCAGGAGGGGGGAGGCAGAGTTTTTTTATTTTACCTCTTGCTTTATCTTTTCATTAAATATTCCATCGTATGAGCTAATTGATCTTAGCTGGCTTACCAGTGATCACTAGGTGTCAATCGACTAAATCATATTGAAACAGCAATTGCTAATTAGTAATTATTGATTTTGGGAAGAATATAACGAATGATTCCTTGGGCCAGTTGTAGTAAAGGAAGTCCATTATTCCTAGGACCCTGTAGATTTCACTCACTTTGGGATGAACTATGGCCAGCTGAACTCTAGAGAACCAACCTACAAGTATATGAGTAAGTTGGGAAAATAAATCCAGAATTTTAGTTGTCATTTGGGTGGAGAAGAAATCAGACCTATGATTTCATCAGTGTAGGGAACTGACAGTAAGAAAACTCACTCTACCATTTCAGGTAAGTAGTTAGCCTCCAACCTCTAATCTTAAAGTAGCATTTGGGGAAATGTAAGGTTAAACTACTTTTCCAGGGTCACACAGCCAGCATATATCAAAAGCAGAAATTGAATCCAAGTCTTCCTGATTGATTTGGAGTCCAGTTTTCTATTCACTAATTTAGGCTCCCTCTCAAAGTAAATTTAAGTGAGCATAAATATGGATATATACTTGTCTTGGCAAATTCTGAATCTAGTCATTTAATATTTATTAGTGTTAGAGTTTCTAAGACAGAATAGGAGCAGCAGTTCCAAGGAATAATTCATAATAATTTAAAGTAAGGTATAAATGCAATTCATTTTCCTCCAGGATTTTCATCCATATCAGGCTGGGGGTTTTTGTTTGTTTTGTTACTTGTTTTTTTCATATCTATTCCATTTCATTTTAAAGAATGAGCAGTCAATGGAGCTATACAC
The DNA here is from genome assembly GCA_023553655.1 of Myrmecobius fasciatus. Taxonomy (NCBI): domain Eukaryota; kingdom Metazoa; phylum Chordata; class Mammalia; order Dasyuromorphia; family Myrmecobiidae; genus Myrmecobius; species Myrmecobius fasciatus. The sequence continues at coordinate 798,742 of JAJPUD010000114.1, forward strand.
TTCTTTGGGGAGAAATAAATTATAACAAAAACAATTCATATCCATACTGTATTTTAAAACACAATAAACATTTTTTATTTGATCCTCACAACAACCCTGTGAAGTAGGTGTCACTAACTGAGGCTCAAAAAAGTTAAATGATTTGCTTGGTTGCCTAAAAGAGGGTCAAAACCACATCCATTAGTCTCTTCCTTAAATACATAGAACTTAGAGGTCCTTCCTTCACTAAAAAAACTGAGGCCTACACAGGTTCACTTGTCCAAGATAAAATTGGTAATAAATGAGAGAACCAGAATTTCAACCCAAGACTTCAAAGTACAGAGGCAAAGCTTTCCTCCTTTACCTTGGTATCTTTCACTAAAGGTAAATTACTGTCTTTTTGACATGGTTGAAATGAACTCAAAGTGATTCGAAGGAAGGAAGAGATGAAGGGAAGGAGGAAGAGAAGATTGAAAGGAAGGAAGGAGGGGAAGGAGGGAAGAGAAAGGGAGGGAAGGATGGAAAGAAGAAGAGAAGAATAGAAAAAAGAAAAGAAGGAAGGAAAAAACAGAAGAAGAAAGGGAGTAAAGAATAGAAGGAAGAAAGGACAGAATAGAGAGAAAGAGGAGGGAAAAGAGGAAGAAAAGAATGAAGGAAATAAAGAAGGAGGGAGGGAAGGAAGAGATAGAGAGAAGGAAGAAGGGAAGGAGGGAGGGAAGAATGGAAGGAAGGAGGAGAAGGAGGGAGGAAAGAAGGAGGGAAGGATGGAAAGAGGAAGGGAAAAATAGAAAGAAGAAAAGAAGGAAGGAAAGAGCAGAGGTAGGTAGGGAAGAATAGAAGGAAGGAAGGAAAGAATAGAGGGAGAGAGGAAGGAAAAAAGGAAGAAAGGAAGGAAGGATGGAAGGAAGGGATGGAGGAAAGAATGAAGGGAAGGAGGCAGGAAAGAATGGAAGGAAGGAGGGGAAGGAGGGAGGAAAAATGGAGAGAGGGATGGAAATAAGGAAAGAATAGAAATAAGAAAACAAGGAAAGAAAGAAGGAAGGAAAAGAACAGAGGAAAAGAGGGAGGGAAGAACAGAGGGAAGGAAGAAAGGAAAAAAATGGAGGGAAAGAATGGAGGGAAGGAAAGGAGGAAAGGAAGAATTGAAAGAAGAAAGGGAGGAGAAGCAGGGAGAAATCTAGTAATCATAATGCTAAAAAGCCAAAATTCCCCAAGAATTTATTCCTTTCTTTGATGGATGAACACTGAAGAAAGGTCGCAAGTGCCAAGTCTATCACTAAAGCTATAGAGTAAATCCCTTCCAAACATTGTACATTCTTTGTGCTTTTTAGCTGAACAGACTAGCTGGCTACATAAAGGTTGATAATGCAGTGATGTTAAACATGCTGTTCGTTATTAACAGCAGATAAGCATCACCTCATTTCATGAGAGAAAAGATCTTGTATCTTTGAGCTTTTCAGTGAGGACTGTGGGATCAGTTCCTCCCATGTGAATCACTTTGACATTTAAAGAGTTCATGGAATCAAGAGAAAGGTAAGTTGTATTATTGTAAACGGAAAATTCTGTAACAATCATGGAATGTTCCTGGATTTCTGCCACACCGAGCAAGGGACTTGCATTGGATGGCAAAAAGGAATAATAGGCACCGTGATGATGAGTGGCCCATCCAAGTGACTTAAAGTTTGTGTACATCAAGGCCATCAGTTGTCAAGTTCTCTACAGGTTGGGCACCAGTATCAGGAGTCTTGGCTAGGTCCTATCATCATCTCCCCATTGCCTGATCCAAAGGAATTAAGAGAAACAAGCCTTCCTTTGCTCACTCCCCAAAAAACTAAGACAGACGCTGGTAAATATTTGTTCAAGAAAGATCCTTTCTGATAACAGAGCTGGATTCCTTTTCAGGGTAACCACAGAAGGAGGATTAGGGTTGTCTGGGTGGACTAACAGGAGGTGGTTAGAGAAGTGAAGCTGGGCGTTACCATGGAAAGCTGGAATCCTGTTCTACTGGTGTGTTGGCCTCTGCCACTTTGGAATCTCTTAATTGCCACAAAGCGCCATTTTTGTGTAAACACAATGAAACTCATTTTAAAAGGGGGGGGAGGCAGAGAACAGAGAAATTGCCTTCCCCTTCAGAGAGAAAGACAGACAACCCATCCTCCAAAGGCTAAGAAAAAGGTTTTAAATTCCTGAGGTCTGAAGGCTTATTAGGGCCCCTGTACAAAGTTTTATTCAATTGGTTGCCTGAGAAAGAAAGAAGGAAGATGGCAGCCCTGAAGTCCCATAGGACCATCTTTTAGGACTAAACCTAGGTCCAAGACTCATTGAAATAAAAAATATTCTAACAAAAAAGGGGACACCATTTGTGTGGAATTTCTGGCTGTTAAAAACTCCACTGTCTTCCCTTTCTCTTGCCAATAACATCTCCCCAAGAGGTAACTAACAGTCATTTTTTTAGTCAACTCCACCCTGGCCCACAGGCTAGAATAGAAGAATATGGCTTAGCAGAGTGCCACTAGCTAAAAGTAACAGCCTGGCTTTCATGTTTCCCAGTGTGAAGGTGAACTACAATCAGAAGTGCTATGCTCTAGTTTATTTAATCTGTTTTTAATTGTAGCATAAACACTATGCACACAGCTATGGACTTACTTCTATAGATTCTTCTAGCAGGTACCAGCTTGTTTCCATGAGAATGCCTTTTCCTCTTCTTTTTTTCTTCCCCCTTTTCACTTTGTCTCTCTGATTCTCTCTTTTTTCTTTCTTTTTTCTCATTTTCTCTTTTTCTGTTTCTCTTCTTTTTCTATTTCTCATTTCTTTTGTTGTTATTATTGGTTTCTTTTCTTCCTGGATGAACATCATATATCAAAATCCTCTTTGATTATATTGCTTTTTAAAACATATCAAAGAGGGTTTTAAAGGTAGAGATCAAGTAACTTAAATATCTTAAATCTTAAGTAACAAAGTTATTGCCAACCTTAAAATGCTATATGAGTGTTGAGTCATTTCAGTTGTGTTTAACTCTTCATGACCTTTTGGGGATTTTTCTTGGCAAAGATACTGGAATGATTTCCCATTTCCTTTTCCAGATTATTTTATAGGTAAGGAATTGAGGCAAATAGAATTAAGTGACTTGTCCAGAGTCACATTGCATAGTGAGTATCTAAGACCAGATTTGAACTCATGAAGATATGTCTTTCTGATTCTAAGTCCAATGTTCAAGCCATTGTACTACACAGCTGCCCAAATAGTTAGCCACTACTATCATTAAATCAAATGGTTCAAGATTAGAAAACATCATGGATGTTGAGCACACAGGACCCTCATAGTTTATCTAGTTCAAACTCATTTTACAGATGAGGAAACTAAGGAAAGATCAATATTTTGTCTAAGATCCCCTAGTAAATAAAGAATATAAGCATTTGAATTTATTAACTTTAACATTTTGCCTTGTTCTTCATTGTGTCTTTCTTAAGTCTTCATAACATGATTCAAGATGTGGAAAATGAGTGCAGAGTTTCAAAGGTACAAATTGAGTTCCATTCTTTCACCTCAGATGCACCTCTTCTATAAAAGTCTTCTAGGATATCCTCCATATCTCTAGGTGAAAATGACATCTCCTTCCTCAACTTTCTCAAGCACTTTGTCAGAATCTATCCTTTGCATCTATCTCTTTCTCTAATGTATCATAAAAATTGTTGTGTCCTTCAATCTATTAAATTGTGAGCTCCCTGAAAGGAAGGTCTGGGTCATATTTAATTTGTAGAGTTTAGGACAGTCAATATTCTAGAAGCTTCCTTACTCTTGTTATTACAAGATTAGAAGTGCAGCACTCTGTTTCTTGCGATGTGACCAACTCATTCTGTACTATTTTCCTAAGTTCTTCAGTTACATGCTATAATCTGCTTATACATACCATGTGTATCTTTCTTGCCTTATGTGTGATATTTTTTTACATCCTTCAGAGACTGCTATATTGCATATTTTGCTACCATCCATTAACATCAGTGGAATGTTGTATTGAAAAGATAATTCATTAAAGAAGCTTTGCAATTTCCTGAAATCATAGAATTTAGGATAGATCAGAGTCTATTCTCTTCCTCCTGTTCAACTCTGTCAACTCATTTGTACTGTCTAACCCAATAATAAATAATGATGGATAAGTGCTAAAAATTATCCATCCAATGCATGTTGAAATGCAAGCAGTAAACATTCTTCATCCACTTGGTTTTTCCTATGTATATGGACAGATCAGTCTCCTCTGACTACAGAATTCTTCCAGATGGCTCTGCAATATATCAAGAACTGATGCAATCAGCACAATGTCATCTACACACAGGATGATCTGAAGGAGCTCACCATGCACAAGGAATCTCTCTTATCAACTTGGTCTCTGAGTTGGATCTCCTCCATCACCAGGAGAACACCCTTGAAGAGTATAGATCTCCCTATTTTATATCTCATCTGAATTTTATTATTATAACCAGGGCTAGTTCTCTAATTATGATTTCAATGTATGTATGGGAGGTGCTTAGTTGAAAATAAACCCTTAAGGTGAGACTGTGCCTCCCTGAGTCGAATGCTTTTTTTTCTTTATATCCAGCAGACAATAAGCACAATGTCTTATTTTCAGTTTAATTGTGAAATGACAAATATATATTTCATTATTAAATATTATTTTTTCCAAAAACCTCCTTGTTCCCTACTAATACTTCCATCAAAAATGCCTTCTACTTTTTATTATGAAATCAATAGATACTAGATAAATGAATTTTTGTATGCATTGCAGAATAGATCATACATAAACTATAAATCTTTATTATTTAGAGCTTTTCTTTTTTAAGCATACAATAACTTTAATGTTCATCTTCCAAAGCAACCCTACTTGACCATGATTCTTTTTAGCTTTTTTATTTTTTTTTGGCGGGGGGAAGCAATGGAGTAGGGAAGGATGGGCAGCCTTTATCAGTGACTCTCATAAAGATTTTGTATAGATGGGAATGCAGGCATATAGTTTGATAATGATATTCCCTTGATCTCCTTTTTGGGTATACTAATAGACAGAGATTTTCCCAAAACTTTGATAACTTTTATTTCCTTCCTATACCTCATATTAATTGGGGGGGGGAAGGGGAAAATTCACTAAGCCCTTAGTATGTACCAAACACTGTGCTAAGAGTCAGGGATATAAATATTTTTTAAAAGAGACAGTTGTTGCCCTTAAAGAACTTACCTTATAATAGGAAAAGACAAATATACATATGTATATGCATATAAATACATATATTTGTTATATATGTATATGTAATGCATATGTGTGTATGTATACATACATACACATATATATATATACACATACACATATATATATATATATATATATACACACACACACTCATGAAGAAATGTGTATGTGTACTTATATACATGTGGGAAAGATGACCAGGTAGAAGTGTTTTGTTGGAGGGGAAGATGATATATGAGTTTGGTAGGAAGATGGTGGAAGGCCAAATGAAATATGGTACTGAAGCATTATCTAGTACCTGGAACCAACCGGTGACCTAACGAACTAAGGGACCTAGGGAGCATATATTCAGTCTCCAATCAATTTAGGCATTGGGCAGGTATTGCAAAGATAAACTAGTTTCCTTAGAGACCAAGCCCTAGATTCTGGAAAACTATGTACAGAAGTCCAGGTCTGAAATGTCAGATTCAATGTGGAGAATGTAGGTCCAGCCTGACAATCATATCATTTCCAGCAGTTATAATAACCTCTATGTGTATTCTTGGACTATTCCAGCTGCTTTTCCCACCTTTATGTTTTGAGTCTTTCCTATGTCCTCCATAAGTATATGAATGTTTGGTCCAAGTATTGTTTTTTCCATTGTTCTTGATGGATAAAACAGTTGTTAAATAGTTTTTACAAATATCCCCCATTGTTCTTTCATTTGTTGTTATTCTTCTAATCTGGACTATGTCTTTAATAACAATCCCTGGGACCACATTAGCTTTTTTGGTTGCTGTCACAAAATATTCTTAATTTTTTTCACATGAATTGTTCTTGTCATACCTTCCCCATATTTTATTTGTGCAATTGATTTTTTAACTCACATTTAGGACTTTATATTTACCCCATTGTTTTTTTTAATCTTATTAAATGTGGACCATCATCATAACCTATCAACATCTTTGTAGAACCCAACTTTATCATTCATTATATTCTCCATCTTACTCACCCTTGTGACTTCTATAAATTTGCCACCTCTGCTTTCATTCAAATCTTTTTTTTAAAATGTTGAACAACATAGGGTCAAGGAGATATCCCTGAGACACTCCATTAGAAGTTACACTTGAGTCTGACAATGATGTATTCATCATCACACTGTAGATCTAGGCACCCAACCAGTTCTGTATATGCCTAACTTTATGATCATCTAAGTCATATCATTCCATCTTTTCCACAAGAATAGCAAAAGATTCTGTCAAATGCTTTGCTGAAATTCAAGCATCCTGTCTACAGCATTCTCTTAATCCATCAGTAACCCTATCTAAAAAGAAAACAAGGTTAGCCTGTTTTGACAAGTTCTTGAAGAAGCCATGTTATCTTTTAGAGATCTCTGCTCCTAAAATAAATCCACATAAATCATCAGCATTTTTATATATTACCAACAAAGTTCAGCAGCAAGAGATCCAAAAAGAAATTCCATTGAAAATAACTGTTGATAGTATAAAATATTTGGGAATCTATCTGCCAAGGAACAGTCATGAACTATATGAATTAAACTACAAACCACTCTCCACATAAATAAAGTCAGACCTAATTAGTTGGAAAAAACATGGATAGGCTGGGCAAATATAATAAAAATAACAATATTACCCAAACTAATTTACTTATTTAGTGCCATACTAATCAAACTGCCAAGAAATTATTTTACAGATCTAGTAAAAAAAGTAGCAAAGTTCATTTGGAAGAACAAAAGGTCAAGAATTTTCAAGGGAATTAATGAAAAAAAAAGGCTGATGAGGGTGGCCTTGCTCTGCCAGATCTAAAACTATTATAAAGCAGAGATCATCAAAACCATTTGGTACTGGCTAAGAAATAGAGTAGTTGATCAGTGGAATAGGATAGGATCACAGGACAAACTAGGCAATAACTATAGCAGTCTAGTGTTTGATAAATCCAAAGACCCCAGCTTTGGGGATAAGTACTCACTATTTGACAAAAACTGCTGGGAAAATTGGAAACTAGTATGGAAGAAATTAGGTCTTGATCCACACCTAACACCACATACCAAGATAAGATCTAAATGGGTTCATGATTTAGACATAAAGAGTGATATTGCAAGCAAATTAGAGGAACATAGGATAATTTACCTCTCAGACCTGTGGAGAAGAAAGGAATTTGTGTCCAAAGAAGAATTGGAACTCTGAATTGAACACCAGATAGCTAATTTTGACTATATTAAGTTAAAAAGTTTTTGTACAAACAAAACTAATGCAGACAAGATTAGGAGGGAAGCAATAAATTGAGAAATCATCTTTACATTTAAGGGTTCTGATAAAGGCCTCATTTCTAAAATATATAAAGAATTGTCTCATATTTATAAGAATTCAAGGCACTCCCCAATCAATAAATGGTCAAAGGATATGAACAATTTTCACATGATAAAATTAGAAAGATTTCTAGATATATGAAAAGGTGCTCCAAATCACTATTAATCAGAGAAATGCAAATTAAGACAACTCTGAGATATCACTACACACCTGTCAGATTGGCTAAGATGACAGGAGATGACAATGACGAATGTTGGAGGGGATGTAGGAAAACTGAGACACTGATACATTGTTGGTGGAACTGTGAACGAATCCAACTATTCTGGAGAGCAATCTGGAACTGTGTTCAAAAAGTTATCAAACTGTGCCCTTTGACCCATCAGTGTTTCTATTGGGCTTATATCCCAAAGAGATCTTAAAGGAAGGAAAGGGACCCATATGTGCAAAAATGTTTGTGGCAGCCCTTTTTGTAGTGGCTAGAAACTGGAAGCTGAATGGATGCCCATCAATTGGAGAATGGCTGAACAAATTATGGTATATGAATGTCAGGGAATATTATTGTTCTGTGAGAAACGACCAGCAGGATGATTTCAGAGAGGCCTGGAGAGACTTGCATGAACTGATGCTGAGTGAAATGAGCAGAACTAGGAGATCATTGTACACGGCAACAACAAGGCTCTATAATGATCAATTCTGAAGGATGTGACTCTCTTCAACAATGAATTGTTTCAAACCAGTTCCAATTGTTCAGTGATGAAGAAAGCCATATACACCCAGAGAGAGGGGTATGAATGTGGACCACAACATAACATTTTCATGCTCTCTATTGATGTTTGCTTGCAGTATGTTTCCTTCTCAGATTTTTTTTTCTTGTAGATCCAACTTTTCTTGCACAGCAAGATAACTGTAAAAATATGTATACACATATTTGATTTGTCATGTATTTTAACATAATTAACATGTAGTAGACTTCCTGCCATCTAGGGGAGGGGTGGAGGCTAGGGTGGGGAATTCATTACAGAAAGCTTTGCAAGGGTCAGTGTTGAAAAATTACCCATACATATGTTTTGTGAATAAAAAGCTTTAATAAAATGAAAAAAAGGGGAAAAAAAAGAATACCATTATGCTTAGAGTCACAGAGGTTCACAACTTTTAAATCCTTGTTCTGAACTCTCATAGCATTGTATCTTTCATACCATATTATAACTTATATAAGTATTTGTGTAGCCTTTTGTAAAAATACATATCAGATTATATTCAGTTATTCAACAACAACAAAAAAAGAGATCTCTGCTCCTTCTTCTAAAAGCTTACAAACTTTGTTTTATCTTTTCCAGTTTTTTTCTTTCAGAAATTTAAGTTTGACTTAGATTTCTAAGCTAATCTAATTCTAAGCCAAACTCATAGATCTATAATTGAACCTAGGTTTCCTTTAATGAGTGGTGGGAGGAGAATATTAA